>BQNB010067634.1:0-31101 GCA_026074375.1 Tanacetum coccineum | reverse complement strand
TTTTCTTCTCTTTCTTGGTTCGACTGATTATAAAAAATAGGGAGGAGGGGTTTGTATTTATAGTATTTGCAAAAAGGTTAGATAATTACCTAATTAGAATTGTAGTTGGACTAAAATTGGGCTTTTCTTTCCATTTTTTTCTCCTAATCCGACGTCCCTTTCTTTTCTTTTTTTATTATTTTTATTTATTTATTATTATTATTTACATAATAACCCTCTAATTTTGACATTTTATAAAACTTTTATTTATTTTAGAAATCCTTTTAAATTAAAACTAGCTTAATTAATTACAAATAAAATTCATTTCTAAATATATTTATCCTAACTTATTACTACTAAATTCTATCTAACTAAATTTTTAAACTTAATTTTCTATTCTCACGAATTCCCATTATTTAAATACGTATACATATACATATAAATATGTATACACCTAAAATTTTACCATCATTTTCATTGTCACCAAAAGTGAACAAAATGAAATACCCACATTAACCATAAATTAAATCAAAATGAGACGATCACGCTCACAGATTAATAACCAACTCAGATAGAATTACATAAACACATAATTACTATAACACATAATGAAACTCAAATCTGTTGATCCCAAGCCTTGATCGATTCTTTACCTTGTAAAGAGTATGTTACCTTGGATGAATCCAAAATAACAATGGTAGAAACTTTGTTTGTATATCAAAGTGTATACGGAATCTACTCTTTAATACTCTAAAAGTATATATCAATGAAACAGTAATTATGAACACAAAATACAACCAAACGCTTCAATATTATTGATAAACAACAATACGAGTACTCTTGTAGTACTAGGGTTACAACCTTGAAGCTTACATTGAGATGCTGTGTAGGTATGTGTATGATGATGAAATGAATAAGGTGAATCAGATGAATAAACTAGATGCCCTAGGATCTCCTTTTATACACCAAGGAGTCCTAATGAGCTTACAATACTTTCCTAAATATTTAGTCAAATATATTAAATACAATGACTAAATATTAAATAATTTTCTAAGTATTTAGTTAAATTCTCAATCAGCATTAATCTTCAGTCTTCTGTTTGACTAATCAGCATTAACTTTAGTCAATTAGCATTAACTTTAGTTGAAACAACAAGAAGACTTTTAGCAGCATTAACTTTCTCACCAACAGTAGTAATCTTGAACCAGCAGTAGTAACTCTATAACCAGCAGTAGTAAGTTATTCAATAGTCTTAAGTTAGTACAAGCAGTACTAACTTACTCTAGCAGTATTAACTGACTGATTTAGTCCTGGCAGTTGTAATCTTGAGCAGTACAAACTATTTTCTTCTAGCAGTACTAACTATTTTCTTCTAGCAGTACTAACTGTTTTCTTCTAGCAGTACTAACTATTGGCTTAGCAATACTAACTCATCCCTTGGCAGTACTAACTCTGAAGTGTTTAATTCCCAACAATCAGAGTGAGCGTACTATTTAGACTTTGGAAGACATGCTTAGAGCGTGCGTCTTAGACTTCGGGAGAAGTTGGGATGTTTATCTTCTGTTGGTTGAGTTTTTGTATAACAATAGTTAACATTCTAGTGTGAGATGTGCTCCGTTTGAGGCATTGTATGGTAGAAAGTGTCGTTCGCCAATTATGTGGGCTGAGATTGGGGAAGGTCTGTTGATAGGACCTGAGTTGGTACAGGAGACCACTGAGGAGATCTCGTAGATTAAGGATAGAGTAAAGGTTGTGCGTGATCGTCAAAAAATTTATGCTGATAAGAGGAGGAAACCTCTAGAGTTTAGTGTGGGTGACTATGTTTTGCTTAAAGTGACGCCTTGGAAAGGTGTGGTATGCTTTGGGGAGAAAGGGAAACTAGTACCTAGATTTGTTTGACCTTTTGAGATTATTGAAAAATTAGGCGCCGTAGCCTACAGGTTAGATTTTCCTAGGGAGTTAGATGGTGTTCATGACACGTTCCACGTGTCGAACCTAAAGAAGTGTTTGGCTTATCCAACACTGCAAGTTTCCTTGGATGAGATCTAAGTTGATGCTAAGTTAAATTTTGTGGAAGAACCTGTAAAGATATTAGAGAAAGAGTTTAAGAAGTTGAAGTAGAGTAGAATTGCCATTGTCAAGGTTCGATGAAATTCAAAACGTGGACCTGAATTCATGTGGGAACGTGAGGATCGTATGAAATTGAAGTATCCGCATTTGTTTAGTGATGATAGTAGTTGAATTTCGGGGTCAAAATTAATTTAAGGGGGGTAGAGTGTAACCTTCGCTCCTTTTATGTTTTGAATATTTCATTTTTAGTCCTTTGACTATTTGACATTTGTCAGCTTATTCAAATTTTGTATCGTGTTGACAGTGGTGATTTTAAGAGAATTGTGATAATTTATGGTTTATGGTGAATAATAGTCCTTTTTAGAGGTTATTATTATATTAGTTAAGTTCCGGGTGGTTGACCCGTGAAATTTGAGAAATGCCAAAAAATGAGACCTGAAAAGTCCGTTAATGTCCAGAAGAGATTTTGGAGAGTATGTGGTGTAAATATATCGTGTAAATACTCTAGGTTATTGGAAAAGTATTTTTTGTGAATAAAAATACTAATTAACTTTGGAAAATATTTTACGATCGAGTTTTACAAGTTTTAAATGAACCCGACACAAAAAGAAAGGAGACGAACCCCCTAGGATTCCTAGGCGTGGGTTCAAGTCTCATAGGAGACAAGGATGCCATTCTTTTTGCTAAGATGTTCCCCACTTGTACAAATATATTCCCATTACCAACATTCTTCTTATCCATTTCATTTTCAAAAAAATAAAACACACTAGTGTGTGTGTGTTGTTCGTCCGCCACCACACCACAACCAAACATCATAAATTTTCCAACTTTGATCAAGAACGTGATATTCCAGGTTGATACGAGTATTTGGGTATTCATTTAAACAACGTTTGGGTTGTCTGGTTCGTATCAAAATCTAGATTTTGAAGAAGTTTCTAAATCTAAATTTCGCTTGTCCTTTTGAGTTTATATTGATGCATAGATGTTAGTTGTACAAGTTGATCGTCGTAAAAATTGATTTTTAAAAACGAAACCAATAAAAGGGGGTGTTTGGTTGCGTCGAATAAAAAAGGAAACAAAGAGGGTTTTGTATTTTTGATATTCTGGTCGTGATGGTTGAAAAACATATATTGCTAGATAGCTTATTTTGTATAGTATCTTGTATAGCTTATTTTATGGGCTTTTCGTGGCTTATTTTGAGCTTATATGCTCGCGACTTATTTAGGAAACACAAGGGATGTGTTTTTGGTTATTTGCTTTATATTGCGTATATTCGCGATCGTATTTTGGACGTATAAATACCTTAATGGGCCCTTATTGGGCCTTAAAGCCCAATAAGCTTTATTTAGTCGTTTTTAATAGTTTGTCGGACTTTTGGAAAGTGAAATGAGTTTATAAAATACTATTGAACGTTGTTTTGGGGAAAAACACTTTGATAAACGTTACGGATTGAGATTTTGGAATTTTGTCAGAAAGTGTCGTAATTGTGAAAAGTATTTTAAATTAAGGTTTGAAACCTTGAAAAACGTTATATAAATGTACTGGTCTGATCGAAATTTCGTAAAAGTTTATACTAAGAAATTTTTACTTAAGAACGTGATTTTTGGTTTTTAATAATAAAATATTATTTTATTATTATATTATTTTAATAAATTCACTAAAAGACGAAAAATATAATTTTCCTCAAAACTTCTTTAATATGTTTATTATGAGTAAACGTTTTATTTTCAACCACATTATGATTATTTTTACGGTAACTAAGGTTGCCGAATGGACTTATCGAGATATATATATATATATATATATATATAACTACCTATTTTAAATATTTACTTATATTACGTATCTATTTTGTTTAAATATTATAAGTATGTATCGTTGAGATATCGGATTGATAAGATATTTTGAGATGAGACGTCAACCATCACATCACTAAACTGTTATGGGTAATTGTACAACACCTCTAACCCCTATGCATCAAACGTGAAGACTGTTTTGGAAATAAATGATTAAAATGAGACATTAACTGGACTAGGTCGTGCGCGGACGTCGTTGTATTAGCTTTTGTGATTGAGATTTGGTTGCTAAAGACTTGCTTGAGGTAAGTTTTCGTAGCCACATTTTTATACTGTTTTTCCGTTGGGGGAAAATAATACTCAAATGTGTTTTGAACTAGTTTTTATTTGAACTGTGCGAAATGTGGTTTTGTTTTTGGAACAATTATGTGTTTATGATTTCTATGTGAATATATGTGATATAACTTTACTTCCATGTACTATGTTTGGCATGCGAGGGTTGTGATTTTACTTGCGTGTACTGTGTTTGGCACGGCAAAGGTGATTGGCAAGGATTTTCCATGTCTATTTGTGGTCCTGCCCTAATATAGTGATCTAGCTGGTAGGCCCTTTAGATGCATAAGTGACATATTTTGTTTACATGACTAGCGGGGATGCTAGGGCATAGTGATCGACTAGCGGGTATGCTAGTTCGTGTTTATATGATTAGCGAGGATGCTAAGTCATGGGTGATTCGCATATATTCACTGTCATTTTGCACTATTATCCATTATTTTCAGATATTGGCATAACTTTTGGGTTTAAGGTCAAACCTATGGCTCACCAACATTATTGTTGACATTTTCGAGTATCATTTTTAGGTGAAGTGAAAGATGAATAGGATGGTGATATGTGATAGTAGGCTTAGGAGTATCCTATGTGGATTTTTCATGTGAAGCCTTGCTTGTTTATTTGTTTGGTTCTTAGTATTTGTAAATTTTTGTTTAAGTTTGGATTTGAACCCTTGTGTGGGCATTTGGAATTTGTAAGTGATTTTGGGATTAGGTTATGATTTGGGACATCTCTCGAGGTATGTTCGAGGTTGATGGTCTTCGTAACACTTGAAGTTTATGCATTGTAGTTTTCTCTATATTGTATCTTGTGTTATGATTGATCATTATGTTGCATTCCTGAGTTTCCGCCATTGTCAGGGTGTGACAAATTTCGGGTTGCGAAAGTAGTCCTGAGGGCTTCTGATGTTCTACCTTAATCTGAGAGCAGGTTAGGCACTTGCTAACATACTCAGCAATGTCTTTCTTCATACTAGACCACCAATACAAGTCCTTCAAATCATAATACATTTTGTCCGCACCTGGATGTACTAAATACCTCGAAGTGTGAGCTTCATCCATGATTAACTTCCTTATACCGCCAATGGATGAAATCCTTATCCGATCGACAAAGTAAATTTCATCGTCATCCCTTCTTTCAAATTGTGCATCTAATCCTCGTAGCCATTCTTCTAGAGCTTTGAGGTCCTTGGAAGCTTCGCCTTGTTCCTCTAGAATCTTGGCCTGGAGGCCAGACTAGATAGTCATGCTCATGGCATGAACTCGCCTAGGCTTGAGTCTTTCTTTTCTGCTCAAAGCATCCGCCACAACATTTTCCTTGCCCGGATGGTATTTGATTTCACATTCATAATCACTGAGCAGCTCAATCCACCTCCTTTGATGCATATTCAATTTCTTTTGGTTAAAGATGTATTGGAGACTCTTGTGATCAGTGTAAATAACACTTTTCGTCCCATAAAGATAATGTCTCCAGATTTTAAGTGTAAACACAACTGCACCTAATTCCAAGTCCTGGGTGGTATAATTCTTCTCGTGTGTCTTCAGCTGTTGAGAGGCATATGCAGTCACCTTACCCTGCTGCATCAGCACGCACCCGAACCCTTGGTTCGACGCATCACAATATACCACAAAGTCGTTTGGTCTATCGGGGAGCGCTAACACAGGTGTGTTACATAATTTCTTCTTCAGAATACATAAAGCTTCTTCCTGCTTATCGCCCCACACATATATTTTATTCTTCTAAGTCAACAGGGTGAGAGGTTTGGCAATCTTGGAAAAGTTTTTGATAAATCTTCGGTAGTAACCCGCCAATCTTAAAAATTAACAGATCTCTGTCGGTGACTCTGGGGTCTTCCAGATCTTGACCGACTCAACCTTGCTATGGTCCACATGGATACCATATTTATTGACCACGTGCCCTAGGAACTGGACTTCTTGTAACCAAAATTCACACTTTGAGAATTTGGCATACAACTTCTCTTTATTGAGAAGTTCTAGAATCGTCTTCAGATTTTGTGTTCTTCTTTTGACTTTAAGTAGATAAGGATGTCATCAATTAATACAATTACGAACTTATCCAAATACGGTTTGCAGACACGGTTCATCAAATCCATAAAAATTGCTTGCGTGTTTGTCAACCCAAACGACATAACTGTGAACTCAAAATGTCCATAACGTGTCCTAAAAGCAGTTTTTTGAATGTCTTCCTCACGGACTCTTAATTGATGATAAACCGAACTAAGATCAATCTTGGAGAAATAACATGCACCTTGCAACTGATCAAACACATCATCTATTCTGGGGAGTTGGTAGCGGTTCTTTATAGTCAGCTTATTCAGTTCTCTGTAGTCAATACACATTCTTAAAGCATCGTCTTTCTTCTTGACAAATAGCACAGGTACTCCCCATGGTGAATGACTTGGTCTAATAAAACCATTCTCTTGCAGCTCCTTAAGCTGGTTCGACAACTCGAACATTTCGAAGGGTGTCAACTGATATGGTGGCTTTACAACTGGAAACGCGCCCGATATTAGGTCGATACGAAATTCTATCTCACGCACTGGAGGTAAACCTGACAAGTTGTCACACCCCCAAACAGGGCCTGGACGGAATACGTGTCTGGGGGCTTAACATCATAGAAACATCACACAAGATCAAGGGAAGACCACTAATGGACATTTTGAAAATCATAACTCGTAGTATTTATTAAAAATTGATAAATATTACAAGATTTGAAATGAAATTTAAAACGTTGCGGAAGCGTAATTAATTTTTCAAAAGACAACGAGTATGAATGATAATAAAGTCTTGTAAGATGATATCATATTGCACGTAGACTCCACATAGCACATCAGAGAAGTCCAAAGCTAAGCACCTGAAAAACATGCTTAAAACGTCAACATAAAGTTGGTGAATTCATAGGTTTAAGTAAAGCATTTGCAAGAATAAAAAGCATTTAGTGAATACTACTTCACTCACAGTATTATGAAAAGTATTTAGCAATTTGAAACATTTAACGAAAGAAGTCTGGACCACAAGTTATAAAACATATGTGACAGATATAACAGATACAACTTCACATAAAAGGTATTTACGTTGCACTAAGCTCATGACACCGAGGCTAAATGTAATGGAAGCATGCATAATGCTTAATAAACTTGCCCTAACGGGTGCCATCATGGCGCTTCACCGTATCACTTGACATGGTATACGTCCGTTGATCCAGTAAGATCTACTTACCCGGACAGGGATGATTAGTCCCAATAGATCTATTTATTGCACTCGCGCTCACTTACTAATCCAACTGATCATAAGTAACTAACGGTTCATGATAACTCGGGCATACAAGTTTCAATACTACTTAGGGAACACGTAAACAGGGAAATTCTCACGTAAAGTACTTGTGTCTAAAGTAAAAGTAAACAACGTAATTCCAAAAGAAAGGCTTTAAGTAATTGAATCCATAAGTAAAACAAAGTGTGATATCAATCATGTAACCGAGTTTGCAAACGAACATTTATAAAAGATTGAAATCATTAGAGTAAACAAGTTTGTAAACGAGCATGTTCTTACCCCAAAAGTTTTAAGGTATATATAAAACAAGTAAAGCGAGGGGCTATGAACTCACCTTAAGCAAACGATGAGATAGTAAATCAACGAAGAGGATAAAGTAACCGAACGACTCTAACCGCGACCGAATTATAAGACGCGCTTTAGAACGAGAAATAAATAACTAAACATTGTATAAGATGCTTATAAAAGAGATAGACATCCACATATGTTTGTGCTTTAGTTTATTTAACAAAGACGTGTCTTTACGAACTCATCAGGTTTATATAAACGTTATGCCATTCTTGTGAAAAGTTGTCATTTTTAGAAAGTTACAATTTTAGAAAACTTTCCATTTTAGGAAAGTTTTTAGTTTCGGGACATTAATACCGTCCCCTATAATCGTAGTATCCATATTTCCATAAACGTACTAACGAAACTCTTAACGCTTACATTTCATTTCTATCTCTCTAGTTTGCACTAACTTACTATTTTTAGTAACGTTCAACGATATCGTTTTAGAAAACTCCTAACCCTTCGTGATAATATCAAAACACTATTTTAATATTTTATAAGGTTGTCGAAACCTAAACGGACCTAACCTACTTGAAAACGTTTTCATATATAAAATTATTTGTCCAGAAATAACTTGACGAAAACTAGGGTTTAACTCACTCATTAAGCATTTTTAACACGACTTTCGCGACTTTGGAAGGGAAATGTCATTTTAGGCCATGTTTTTGTTTTACACTTTGGCCGAAACGGATTCTAAAGGGGTCAAAATGGTCATTTTCGTTTCTGATCTGATCGTATTAAAATCGTTTTGCCAAAAAATATTTCAAGTTTCATTTGAGCGTAACTCGGTCGTTTTAAGTCTGATTTTAGTGTTTGATATATGAAAAACTATCTATACGAAACGAGCTATCCGAAATCTACCTTCTCGGCTAATGAAAACATTTTTAAGTTGCCCAAAACCCTAAAACAAATTCCAACAACCTTTTTTTTCATAAACGCTTCCAAAAATCCATCCAAACTTCATAATAGTGCTTATACTAACCTAATCCCGTTCACTACTAATCCAACCAACAAAATCCACCCTTAATCTATTCTAATCCCAACATCCTCTTTGTTGCAACACACAAGTTCACTCATCCTTTCCATAATAAAAAATTATTATAAAAGAAGGCATAAAATTTCTAATTGGTGATTCTCCATAGTAGAATATTATGCCGGTAGTTCCTTTTCCTTCTTGAGTGTTGACTCCGTAGCTGCTGTCGCTGTATCCATATATCTTGTTACCTCCGTTATGCTTGTAGGTGATTCCATAATCCTTTGTTCCTTTCACATAGCGTAGTACTTTCTTTATGGCCTTCATATGCTGTTCCTTTGGTTCTTGCATAAAACGACTAAGTAATCCTACAGAATAACTTAAGTCGGGTCTTTGGTGAAGCAGATATCTTAAACATCCAATTAAGCTTCTGTATTCAGTCGAGTTAACCATGGTTCCTTCAGCGGTCTTCATTAGTCTTGTTCCTGGATCCATTGGTATGATTGTCTCGTTGCTTTCTAGCATTCCAGCTTCCTTTAATATCTTCCTTGCGTAGGCAGATTGCTTTATAGATATGTCACCTCCAGATTGTGTGACTTCAATGCCAAGGTAATAGGCTAGCAATCCTAAATCGCTCATCTCAAAAATCTCTTTCATTTGATCCTTAAATTTGTCTATACTCTCCCTCTTTAGGTGTGCCAGTGAGATTTAAATCATCCACGTAGGACCCTACTAAAAAGGATCGATTTCTTTCTGATTCTGTGTAGATGGCTTGCTCTAGTGCGCATTTCTGAAGTCTAGTGATTTCAAGTGTTATCTAGTATGATGTTCCAAAGCTCGCGGCCTTGTCTTATTTTTATATAATCCCAAATTGGGGGTTAAAGGGATAACAGGCGTTAAGTGTTTGTTTGGTTTAAGGACTAACGGTGTAATGGTGTAGGGAATAACGGTGGAATGAGGTAAGGACCAATGGTGTAATAAGGTTAAGGGTTTTTTTTTTTTTGGCCTGTTTTGGGACGTTGGGGATATTTTATAGAAGCTTAATGGTTGACTTGGCCCCATTAACCTAGGTTGGAGGTTGGCCCATTAAAATGCATACGCCTTTGGCTTCGGTTTTTCCAACTCTTTTCCAATCCCGTGCTTGGATCTTGTCTGTTTTTGCCTTTCGTTTTTTGTCTTTTGTGAATATCCGATACATGCACAGTACACAACGCAAAACAAGCATATATTTGGCATTTTATGTCTGTTTTTGGTTATTTAAGCTCGTTTTATTGAGATAAAGGTATGTGTATTTAATCACATACCACTACACCCAGTCTTAAGGCGATGGGATGTAAGTGGATCTTCAAGAAGAAGACAGACATGGATGGGAAAGTACACACTTATAAAGCTAGGTTGGTTGCGAAGGGTTATACTCAAACCCACAGGATTGATTATAAGGAAACCTTCTCACCAGTAGCTAAAATAAAGTCAATTAGGATAATGCTTGCCATAACTGCATTTCATGATTATGAAATATGGCAGATGGATGTTAAGACCGCTTTCCTTAATGGAAAACTAACAGAGGATGTGTTTATGGCACAACTAGAAGGTTTTGAAAATGAAAAGTATCCTAAAAGCGTGTGCAAGCTTCAAAAGGCCATTTATAGACTTAAACAGGCTTCTCGTAGCTAGAATCTCTGCTTCCATGAGAAAGTCACACAGTTTGGATTTTCTAGAAGCGAAGATGAGTCATGTGTAGATGTCAAAGTCAGTGGGAGTGTTGTAGTCTTCCTGGTATTATATGTGGATGATATACTACTCATAGGAAACGATATCCCAACATTGCAAAGTGTAAAAGACTGGTAGAGAAGATGTTTCGCTATGTAAGATTTGGGAGATGCAGCATATATTCTTAGTATACAGATTTACAGAGAAAAAAAAAAAAAAAAAATTTAGGGGGGGTGGGCAAAAAAACAAAAAAAAAAAAAACCCCCATCTTATAATACGTAGTCAGGAACACATACTTAGATAAAATTTTAAAAAGATTCAGAATGGATAATTTTAAGAAAGGGAATCTACCCTTACATCATGGCATAAAGATTAGTAAGGATCTATGTCCGAAAACTGATGATGAACTGGACAAAATGAGTCGAGTCCATATGCTTTGGCTATAGGATCGATCATGTATGCCATGACGTGTACAAGGCCTGATGTCTCATTTGCTTTGAGCATGGTAAGTCGACATCAGCAGAATCCTGGCGAAGGTCATTGGACAACTTTAAAGAATATTCTTAGGTATTTAAGAAATACTAAAGACAGGTTCTTGGTTTATGGTGAAGAAAAAGGACTCAGAGTGACTGGTTATTGTGATGCTGGTTGGCAAACAGATAAAGATGATAGTCGTTCACAGTCTGGTTGGGTATTCTTACTGAATGGGGGAGCGGTGACATGGAAAAGTTCAAAGCAAGATACAGTGGCAGACTCCACATGCGAGTCTGAGTATATTGCAGCCTGTGAGGTTTTAAAGGAGAAATAATATTAATTAGAATTAATATTATATGTATAATTAATTGGTTTATTAATTTATTAATAGTTGGTAAATTAATTAGAAACTAATTATAAAGAAGCATATTGAAAGAAAATACCATTTTGTTCGAAAGCAAAGTTAGGAAGAAACACGTGATTGTGAGGAGAGAACATACGATCAAGGATAATCCAGTTGATCCATTCACAAAGGCATTGGCTAAGTCCAAACCGATGGAACAAGCTAAGAAGCATAGATTGACAAGATATAATAGAGTTTATTTGTTAGTTTTTAAATTTTTGAAACTTTATAGGCAAATGAATGAAATATTGTAATGGATTTGTGATTAAATATTGAATTTGTTTTATTTTGCAAGTGTGCTATCATTTGCTATTAATTATCCATTGTGTTTTACTTTTTGCATGTTTAGCAAACCACTTCTTGAGTAATTAGTTTACTCCAAACCTCCTCAGTCGTTCCGTACTATAGGAAGTAAGTACTATTTAAGACTGTCACCTGGAGTGTTGGTAGAATTGTCTATAGAGAATAGACATAGCATAGAGAATGCTGCAACACTCATGAGTACTTAATGGGAATTAAGTCTAGGAGAAACCCCCACTGTAACATCCGAGAATTTTCAAAATTTTAAAAGACTATTTTAACCTTTGACTTTTCGAGTCCAACTTGACCTTTGGACTTTTGGTCGTTCATGGTCACATAAAAGCAATTACCGCGTGACCCCCCCCCCCGGGGGTTTTATAATTTTCGGAACATATTTTAAATAATAAATCATATTTATTGTTACATTTCTCAAGGGAAAGTTATTTTTAACTTATTTGATTTGAAAACGAAAAAAGGATATATATTAATTCTTAGTTGATTTATCAAAAACGAACCATTAAATCACGTTTTCATGATTCGGACCCTAAAGCAATTTGATGTAAAACGATATTTCAGACAACTTTTCAGTTTTACCCGAGACTTGAAAACAAGCAGAAGAGGGCTAAATCAGCCCCGCAAAATTTTGAAAACTGCACGCAACGGGTACCGGCACACAAAAATAATTAATTTTTTTTTTTTTAATTATCACTATTTATTTAATAAAAATATTAAATAAAATTATTTAATATTTTACTTATTTAAGCGTTGTTGATAACGCGAATATCCGAGTTAAAATTTCTTTTTATTTTTAACCAGGTCACAAAGTAGATAATAAACGTTTTTAAATAAATTTTATAAAACGTTTACAAAAATTAGTCGAGTGAATACTCATTTTATCAGAAAAATGATTTAGAAAACAATGGCGCAAGTTTCGTGCGTTGATTTGTTCGTTAGGTCGTCCAAACGAGACACGAACCACTTTTTATCAAAACTTCATTAAAAAGTTACAAATTACACCCTAAACTATTATACATTTTACATTTCACTTTATAACTTATTATATATATATAAAAGTTTTATATATCTTTTTTCATTTATAACAAATACACACACACACAACTTCATCTTCTTCCTCTCTCTCCCTCCCCACCGCCGGCCACCACCCCCTCCGGCCACCACCACGCCGCCGCCGCCGGAATACTTTTCCGGCGGCTTTTCCCGGCGAATACCAAAAAGACTCCTCATCAACGGATCTATTCGATCCCCACTACCACTCTCCATCACGCGCTCCATCACCTCCCCACTCCACCCACACCGCCGCTGCCTCCCCACCGTGACACCCACCACAACACACCACGCATCATCATCATCATCATATCATCGTCTTCACTAGCACCACCACCACAGCAACCACCACAAAGGGTGCGTGTGGTTTTATAAACAACTAAAAGGGTGCGTTTTGTTTCGGGTTGAAGCCACCCGACGCGGGTGTGTTTGGCTGTGACAGCCAACGAAGGGTGCGTTGGTGTTGTTCGCAGCCATGGGGGTGTGTTTGGGTAGCACGAGACTAGTACCACGGGGCGTTTGGTTCTCGGGTTATCATAAGCACAAGGGTGCGGTTGGGTTATAAAGGGGCAGCCTAGGCTGCGTTTGGTTTGTTATTGCACCTAGGGTGCGTTTGTTTTTCATAGTCTTCAGGGGTGTTTGTTTCGATGGGTTAACCGCCGAGGTGCGCTTGGTTTTGATTTAAATGAAGAAGGGTGCGTGTAGTTTATATGGACCGAAAATGGGGCGTTCGGTTTATTGTCTACAACAAACAAGGTGCGTTTTGGTTGAAGGGTAGAGGACAACAGGGGTGTTTGGTTTAGCGAATCAACGAGGAAACGACGAGGGTTTGTTTGGTTTATATATATCAAAGCGACAAATAAAAATGACTTAAGGTTTAATAAATATAAAAACTGGATAAATATTATTTTTGGTGGTTTTTAATCGGTTAAATAAATATAATATTTATTAATTGGTTTAATATAAATATAATGATATATAGATCATGTTTATATCTAGAAAACCGGGGAAAAAAAAAAAAAAAAAATAAAAAAACCCCAATTTTTTTTGAGATTATGGAAACATGAATATAATACGATATATATTGATTTAAGGAGAAAACGTTTATTTGCGAAAATGGAAAACGATTTAGAAAATTTTCTATTTTCACGATTCACTAAAACATTATTATTGTAGGGAAACGATAAAAGGGATTAAGATATGTTTTAAGATATATTAAATGGTATTATACAATAACCTGGACAACGAGCGAAAACTATACTTTTACAATGAGACGAAATGTTTTAGACACGACCTGTTAAAGAAATGAAACATAATTTATAAAATATTAAATTATATTTTATAAACGTTTACCACTTCGGGTGTTTAAGTTATAATAGGATGAAAACGTGTAACTTTAGTCAAGTCTTTTGTTAATTAAATTGGAGTCAAACTAATTGGTTTAATTAACAACTCGCATTTATTATATAAGACCTGCAAGGTATTATATACTTTCATAAATCTTTGGATGGATCGTTTTGTGATATAAGTTTACGTAAGGAAATATATAAGGGTTATTTTTCATAAGAAGTATATAACGAATATATATTACACGCTTTGCTTATATTTTCAATTTATTTATTTAACCAACCACCAAACCATTACAATCTGGAAATCTAAATCTTTATCAACGTGTCGCGTTGACACCACAATTCATCGGGAAACCCAAATGAGTTATCATGAGGCTATGGACTATTAGCTGTAAGATTAGTCGCAACTTCTTGATCGAGCCGTTTCGTCTTCCGTTCGTGTTGTGCATATTATATGCGCATTCCCGCCAATCGTTCTTCCTCATCGATGTGAGTTTATAGCCCCTCTTTCACTTGTTTTACATTTACTTTACAAATCTCGGGGGAGAATACATGCTCAATACAACTTGTTTACATATTCGTTTACAATATCTTTCTCATACTATTCTACACATTTGGTTTACATACTTGATTTTACAATTCATTACAAACACAATTACATGGTTGATTACAAACTTGGTTTCATACCTTGTCACTTGCTCATTTGCAACATGGTGACGAAATTGTTTGCATCTACTCATTTCGAATATCAACTACTTGGTTATATCACACTCTTTTCTACTTATGGATTTAAGTACGCAAAGGCTATTTACGAATACAATGGTTCTTTTACTTTGGACACAAGGGCTTATGTGGAGAATGTCCTTGTGGTTTGTTTACGTGGTTTGCCTAAGTTACTCTATTGCCATGAAGTCCCCCCTATCATGAACCGTTAATTTCTTGACCGGAGGACCGGTTGAGGGAGCGCGAATGCTGTGAATAGATCTATTGGGAATGAACTCCCCCGTCCGGGTAGATAACAACGCACTACCATGTACACGGACGCATACATTTGAGGAAACTAGGTGCTAGGTAAATGCACCTACCAGGGGCACTAACTTTTAGCAACGTATACTTAAGGTTTCGTGTCATGAGCTTAGCGCAACATAAATGTTTTTATTTTTATCTATGTGGTACCTGTATTTGTTATGGGAGTAAGACCATACACTTGAAAAATCACGACTCACTGTCCCATACTACGTATGAACATACTAATTTCTGAACACTTTTCATTATATTGCGGTGAAGCAATAAACACTAAACTCTTTTGGTTCTACATTTACTCTTACACTTTTGGCGATTATTATAAGGATTGAAATGGTCATGCATACTTTATAAATCTTTGGATTCAACATTTACATTTATACTTACAAAACTCTATGAACTCACCAACTTTAATGTTGACACTTTTAAGCATGTTTTTCTCAGTGAATTAAGCTGCTGGACTATTTGATGTGCATTGGAGTCCCTTTACATTCAATTTGTCATGGTGATGCAATTATGGGACAACTATTATTTTGATTTCAGAAAATTAACGAGATTGTTTTACAAACGACACGTTTAGAGGTCGTTCTCTTGTATCTTGAGCTGTTGTATTATGAAGTAACGTTCCCTGACATATTTCCGCTGCGACACATTTTTGGGGGTGTTACAGATTGGTATCAGAGCACTGGTTATAGAGAACTAGGTTGCATATTTTACCCTAGACTATAACCGTTTTCACAAACATTGCATCACATCAAACATTTTCATAGTGCATACACACTACTTGCTTACTTGCTTACATTACTTGTTACATTAAGTGCTTACATGACATACATATATATAATATATATGCTTGCATCCTTTTTGCGTATATCGTACGTTTATTTATATAAGAGTTATTTATATAAATACCAGAACATTTCTTAAGACATTGTGAGTTGCACAATGGTCTCATTTTACTTTTTAGACATTGTGAGTTGCACAATGGTCTCATTTTACTTCTTAGACATTGTGAGTTGCACAATGGTCTCACTTCGTTCTCAGACATTGTAAGTTAAACAACGGTCTCTAAAAATATTTTTTTTTCTTCATAGCTTTATACTATATTGTATTACACGCGTCACAATTTTGTTTACATGGGATTATGTATGAATATAAGTATTACAGGTCTTGTATGGGCGGGACTTGTAATAGGAGGATTGATATGATAATTGCTATTTTGACTCATTCATAATGACCTTCACCTTATTTACTTTAACCGAGTACTCATTAACTATCTTGAACTCTATGTCGATCTCGCCTTATTGTTTTATTCCCCGTCTCCGAAGACGAGTTTTAAACACTCGTCCCATACTCATTAGAGCACGTGCAGCGTCATGTCATCCACCACCTTGAAGGTTGTGTGAGTACGCGTATTGTATCAGAAATTATTAAGTAGGATGATTTATAATCTCTTTATTTGAAAGGATTGGGACGCCTCTTCATTTAAACATAAAATTGTTTAAGTATAGTTACTTCGTTGATAAATAAATGAGTGAGTGTCTTTAGCAAAGTGTTATTAGCAAGACTTCAAGATATTAAATACCACTTGAAGATATGTTCTTTCTGTGATGCAGTGTTAGCAAGCAAAAGTCAAAGCAAGTACAAGTTTACTAAAGTTGCAGTAAACATTTGTTAGAAATAAAGAAATGTTCTACTTGTAAGCACTATTATAAAGTGCAGGGACTAAATATGTTAAGTAAGGAAAGTTTAGTCAACAAGCTAACCAAGGGCTATAAATAGTAATTTATGCCATGGTTAGATGTAACAACTTCATTTAATCAAAAGGCAAGTTAGGTAATTCTCTCTCTAAACACACACACTAATTACACCTTGATCTTCACACACTAATCATCAATCAAGATCTATTGGTTAATATGTGGTATCAAGAGCCAATGATTGCGGATTAGTGCTTATTTTAGTGTTTGATTGTGTTTGTGAGATTGAGATTTTGCTTATTTGTGCTTATTACGTTTCTGAGCTTATTTTAGTGGTTTCGTTGTGAGCTTCTTTGCGCTTATTGTTGGTTTCGGCTTATTCTTTTTACTTCTTTTCTATTTTTTTTCTTTTGTCGATATCTCGTTTTGTTTTATTTTATCACGTTTGTTGGTTTTTTTTTATTTCACAAATTTCTTTATAACATTTTTAGTTTGGGCTTACTGTTTACACAAATAATTTGGGCCTATTAATTCGGTATACACAACTTAGTTGTGATATGGGTGTGTTTTTAGTTTGACAAAAAAAAATACCAAGTTTTGTTAACTGTGAGTTTTTCTTTTCACGTCAATTTTTGTTTTGTTTTGTTCTTTGTAGTTTATTGTTAAAAACGTTTAAAACGTTACACAGATCATACTCACGCACTAACACTTCTGCTTGAGGTTATCACAATAAGGGAACTGCTCCCTATAACGCGTTTTTACATTATCATAAGACCTGCAAGGATTCTGAGATAACCCATTTTGAATGGCATTAATTTCCTGGTCAAACTAGCATAAATTTGTATATTGAAAATTGTCCGAAACATCGAATTTTGCTTAATAAAGTTTCAGCGTCTTTTTTTAAGAACTGGTTTATAAAAATCTAAATCTTTTCTTGTCACTTCAATCGTTTTAACACAAATTTAATCTCGGAACGAGATTTTATTTAAGGGTAGGTACTACATCCGTAATTTGAAATTTTTAAATGACTATTTTAACCCTTTGACTTTTTTGGGTCTGATCTTGACTTTTTGACTTTTTCTTTTATCGTCACATAAAAGAGTTAACCCTGCGTAACCGGTAAATTTTTCACGGAACATATTTTAAATAATAAATCATATTTATATTATTACCTCCTCATTTGCAAGTTATTTTTGAAACTTATTTGAACTTGAAAATAAAAAAGATATAAGTTATTATTCCTAAGCTGACTTATTCAAAAACGCCCGCTAAATCACGTTTTCAACGATTCAACGCTAAGCAATTTGATGTAAAACACATTCCTGCCACTTTTTAGTTTTCCCGAGAACCGAAAACAAACATAAAGTGACTGAAATAATCCTCGCAAGATTTATAAAACCAGAAATTAATTAAATCTAATTAATTAACACTTTTTATTAAATAAAAATATTTAAATAAATTAAGTCATCATTTATCATTAACGTGTTGAAGACCGCAAATTATTCGAAGTAAAATATCATTTTATACGACAAAGTTTATCGGAAATATACAAATAAATAATAAACGTTTTAAATAAATTGTATAAAACATTTATGAAAATTAGTCGAGTGAATACTTGTTTTATGGGAAAAATTATTTGGAACACAATGGCGCAAGTTTCGTGTTTTGAATCGTCCGTTAAGTGGTTCAAACGAGCCCCGAACCATTAATTACCAAAATTTACACTTTTGGTCCCTGTGAAATATTTATATAATCACCTAAAAACACACTATTGAACTATTTGGAGCATTTATTCATTTAACTTTATAACTTTTTAATAAATATATATATATATATATATATATATATATATATATATATATAAAGTTTTATATTTTTTTTCATTTCATTTCTTATAAAAACACACACACCTCCATCTCTCTCTCTTTTTCCGGCGACCACCAAGCCGCCGCTACGGCGCCACCTCCGTCCACCGAAAAACTTTTCCGGCGAGTTTTCCGGCCGAGTCCAAAAACGTTTTTTTCATACCGATCTACCGATTCCCCCCACCACGCCCGCCACTGCCTATAATCCCACCACCACAGGCCCACGACACCACAACACCGCAGCATCCACAACCATGCATCATATACCACACCGTCGTCACCCTCTCCTCACAAAAACCATACCACCACAAAGAGCCTTCACCTGCCACCCTCATCCCTTTTTGGCTGCTACCTCACGACAACCCTCCACCACCACCGTCCTCATCATCATCGTCTAGGGCCCCCCCCCCCCCCCCCCCCACCATCAACCACCATTAAGGTGCTTGTTTCTGTGGGGCAGAACCACCATTGAAAGTTGTTTGGTTCGGTGGCTGTCACACAGCACCGAGGGTGCGTTGGTCTCGGTTCATAGCACCTAGGGTGCGTTGGTTTCGTGAAAGCACCACAACGGGTGCGTTTGTTTGGTTTTCATCAGATTATGGTGCGTTTGGTTTCGGGTTTAACACCAAAATAGGTGCTTGTTTATTATAACCCATTAGAGGTGCGTTGGTTTTGTTCGCAAACCCAAGGTCGTTGGTTTTGATCTTCACCCGATAGGTGCCGGTTGTTTACATATTCGCACCAAGGGTGCGTTTGGTTTCTGTTATGCAACATAACGGTGCGTTTGGTTATTAGTAACAGCCATAGGGGAGTTTGGTTTGACAATTTGACAATAAGGATGCGTTTGGTTAATAAAACAGCCACAAGGGGTGTTTGTTTCTGGGTTTGACACAGTTAGGGTGCGTTTGGGTTAGCAGAAAAACCACAAGTGCTTTGGTGTGCAGAAAACCGTAATAGGTGTTTTGGGTTAGCATTAAAACCGTAAAAGGATGTTTGTGTGAGCAAGAATAACCGTAAGGTTTGTGCTGTTTGTGTAGCAAAAAACCTATAGGGGTAGTTTGGTTTAAATATAATTTGCCTAATAAAAACATATCCAGATTTCATATATATTAAATTAGTTAATGGTGGAAAATGGTTAAATAAATGTTATTTATTAAATCTCGCTTAAATATATATATGTATATATATATTGAAACACGAATATATTTTGCAACCTAGATTGGTTGATTGAAAAGTGAAAACGTGAGCTTTTAGTAACAAAGAGAAATGTCACATAAACGAAAAGATCATGGCGAAATTTCTAAAAATGTATATACTTATTATTTTTAGATGCAACTCCTATCGTCTTTGAAGGAGGATAAATGGACAAAGTTATAATTTAAAGATGTTTTAAAATATAATTTCACATAACTCGACAACAAAACATAATACAAATTTATTAAAATGTTATTTTAAAATCTCGGCTAAAAATAAAGTCAAAACTTTGGGTACGGACTTTAGAAACACCGTTTACTTTAATGGTACTTTAAAACGTACGCTTACGATTATGCAAGACATTTATTTACTTAAATAAATTGTGATTTCCGAAAACGTGTCAAACCAGTTTTGGTTTTAATATTTACTCACACTTGGTTTTTTATATAATACTTGTATAGTTATTGTATACTGTCAAATTCATCTTTTGGATTTCTGGGTCTTTATTATATAATTCACCATACTGAATTATATAATGTTCAATCTTTCAGGTAATATATAGGAATAAGATTACATTCTTTGTTATATAATTTACCATATGAATTATATACTTTTGAGTTATTTTACCGAACCAACCACCAAACTACTACAACTTGAAATCTAAATCTTTTCTTAACATGTCGCGTTGAGGTGACTATCCATCGAGAAACCCAAATTCATTATCCTAGGCGTATGACTTAGCAAGTTAAATTAAGCTGCAACTTCTTGAAGCGAAGCCGATCTGGTTTTTCTCCAGTTTATGCTATGTTAATAGTCAGTTCTGCTAATCATTCTACACATCAATGTGATTTATACCCCAGGTTTTTACTAGTTTTACATATATTTTTGGGGTGAGAACATGCTTGTTTGCAAATTCATTCACATGATTGACTTATGCTTGTTACATGATCGTTTACAAATTGGTTTGCATACTCATTTACATAGTTAGCTATGAGATACATTATTTGACTTCATATTTGGTCACAAATACATACTTTAACTTTGAAAATGATACGATTAGCTTTAAGCGATGGAGTTCTGATAACACAAGTAAATGCCTAAGGTGTCTTGGAGGGGGCACAAGATACATTACTGCTCGATGTTCTTGGAGGGACCCCTGCGAAAGGGGCACATTTTCATTAGTTTCCCGTTGTTCTTGAGGGACATACTTGCAAGGGGTACATATTCATTCTCCTGTGTTCTATGGAGGGATTCACCTGTGATGGGTCCTATGGTTTCATTACTCCCGGGTGTCCTGGAGGAACACCTATAATGGTAACATAATGCTCGTATCAGAAACTTAGAGTAAACTGTAAATATTGTTCTAATCCACACATGAATATTACTGTGCATTGAATAGAGTGCAATACATACTTGAAACATTTGTGATATAATATATAAAAATCATACAGGCTTTGAATAAAAAAAAACCCAATTAACGGTACACACGTCATGACGTACAATTTTGTGACTATATAGGGATTGAAATGGTCATGTGCATACATTTACAACTAATTGATTTCTAAAAATCAACATACATTTTCAAAGGACATTAAGGAATTTAATTGGTCATACACACTTTACAGAACCTTGGTTCAACATTTATACTTAAACAAATCTATGAACTCACCAACTTTATGTTGACACTTTTTAAGCATGTTTTTCTTAGTTGAATAGATGTTGGATTGTTCGATGTGCACTAGAATCAAATTTGACAAGATTTTCATTCATGAATTACTACTTACATTCAAATCATCAATCACGTTGGTTTGTTTACCCAGCTTTTCATTGTAATCACGTATGGACAAAGTTATATCAATTTCAAGAAATCAACGAATTACTGTTCAAATGACACATTTAGAGTCGTTCACTTGTATCTAGCGTTGTGTAGTAGAAGGATCGCCCCCAACACATTCCATCCGCTGCGACAAACATTTTTGGGGGTTGTTACAATTTCAACTTTTGACATCAGATAGTAAAATTGATGTTTTTTGGAGTAGCAATCTCTCATGAAAAGTAAGTAGTACCTCTTAAAATGGATGATCTACAAACTCTGTCCAGGAAAGTTTTGGGACACAACTGAAGCATATTTCTTAAAGTATCCGATCAAAAGAATAACTCTTTGGTGTTCCTTGATCTGATGGAATCTTGGGTAAGATCAGTAGTCCAGAATTCTGGCATGTAGCCAGCAGGACACTTGCAGTATTAAGAAAAGCTTGAAAAAAAAAGAGTAGAGAAGAACATCCAAAGCAACGTGAAAGCGTGGGTATCTTGGCTGAATGTGTGCCATCCTGTATTGCAACTTCTAATCTTTAGACGTTGTTCCCGTGGAACAAGAGCATCGTCTCAAGGCTTGTTTTGTTTCTTGAGTGAGACGAGATTCTTTTATCAAATGACTTTCTGAAGAAAATTTTTGACATTTTCTCCTCCTCAAACAATGACTCGTTTTCTATTTAAAAGCTTAGACGTTGGGTTAAGAAGTCAATGTCTTTGAAAAGCATTTAACATATGAACAATGTTTTTTATTAATGAAACAAAAAAAACCACCAATTGGAAATAAATTTTCCTTATTTTTCACAACATAAGCGCATTGACAACGTACACTCATGGAATAAAGGAAGCACGGGTTGTGATGCAAAGTAATCACAAGCCTTTGCATGTCATAAGGAAACCATGCCCGAGAATATATTCCCGTTGAGAAGGTCAATTTTCTTTTTAAATACGTCCGTTAAGAAATGATGACCGGTTGCTATCTAAATAATAGCGCCATTTGGCATGTTTTAAAAACATTGAACTTCTGCGACGAACTTTATTTACAGCCTCATATCATTATTTGAATGACATTTTCTAAGATCGTAAATGTTATTTGATTTTTCAAAGACATGTCCATGTTTACCTCATTTTATGTTTTTTCTCAATTTTGTTATTTTTTCTTGGTTTATGAATATTATATTTTTTGTATTTGTTTTTATAAAAATTTTTCAAGAAAAATAAAAAATATTTTTTTGTTATTTATTGTTTAATATATATACATATGATAAGAGGATATTTGAATAGTACCGACCACTATTCAGCACTTCATCCGCCAATTGTTTTGAGAGTCTCCTGCGAAAACTCCCATTCTTAGCTTGTGATAAGAAAGTCAATTCTTTCTCTGCAAGGGCTTTTGTGAAAGATTCCCCATTTGATACTATCGTATTGACAAAGTAAAGTTCAATCACTCCATCTCTCAACATGCTCCTTGATAAAGTGAAATTTATGTCTATATGCTTCGATCTGGAATGTTGAACATTGTTGCAGCTTAAGGCATAGCGCTTTGGTTGTCACATTCATGGAATTTTATTGAATCCAAGCCTAAGTCGGTAAGCTGTGATCTCATCCAAAGGATTTGAGTACAACATCTCGACATAGCAATATATTCAGCTTCCGTACTAGATATCGCAGTGCTTTTTTGCCTTTTTGATGACCAACTAACAAGTCTATCTCCCAAGAACTGCATACTACCAGATGTGCTACCACATGTATCTTGACAACCAACATGATCCGCATCTGCAAATGCTGTTAGTGCAATTGAAGAATCCTTCGGATACCATAGTCCCTGATTGACGGTTCCTTTTATATACCGAAAGATCCTTTTGACCACATGTAAGTGCTTTTCAGTAGGCCTAGCTTGATACCGGGCACACATGCATATAGAAAATTGTAGGTCAGGTCTACTGGCTGTGAGATAAAGGAGGGTGTCAATCATGCCACGATAGTGTGATGGAACAACTGCTTTCCCTTCTTTATTCTCCCATCCATTTGGATTTCTCCACCATGGGAGTATCCACTGGGTCACAAGAGTCAAAATCGTATTTCAATAAAGATTCAAGGGCATATTTTGACTGGTTAATAAAGATGCCTCTGGGATTTTGAAAAATCTATAGTCCTAAGAAAAATGAGATTTTGCCCATCATTGACATCTTAAATTTTGAACACATGATTTTAGCAAATAGGTCACAAAGTTCAGGTGTAGATGCAACAAAGATAATATCATCGACATATACTTGTACCAGAAGTAATTCTTTGCCTTCCTTAGATAATAGAGTAGATCCACTAGCTTTGGAGAAGTCTTAGGAAATCAGAAACTAAGACAACATTCATAACACGCCTGAGCTTGTTTCACCTAATCAAGTGCTTTCTTTTGCTTGTACACAATTGGTATCTGGATCCACGAAAACTGTCCCGAATACTGGCATACATAAACCTCTTCCCGTAAATTACCATTCAGAAACGCAGTCTTGACATCCATTTGGTAGACGACCCTAGTTCAGTAGCGGCAAACACGAACGAGAAAAATCCTTATACCACGTAATTCTTGCAACCGGAGCAAAAGACTCTTCAAATCAAATATCCCTCTCTTGACGGTAACCACGAGCCACTATCGTACCTGTCATTTAAAACCTCCTAAGTTCGTCTAGCTCACTGTAAGATCCACTTCAAATAATAACCATAAATTTTTTCTGGTCGGGGTACGAGAACCATACTTCAAGGCGTTGAACTCATTGACCGTCTGCAATGCTTCGATCCAGCAGATTATCAAAGCATCTTTATACGTCTTGGTTCAACCAGCAGTGAGGAAAGCATCGTGTAACAAAAAGAGCTTGCCATTAATTGTAGCCTTGTGGAATCCTGATCTAGCGAGTTACTGATAATGTTTTTAAGTGGATAGCCTTTAGTTCCATGGCTATAAAGTTCAAAATTTGGTGATCAGGATGCCAATTGTATGAATAGAATCCTTGATGAGATGATCAGAAGAAACTTCTGGAAGTTTGGATACCAAAGTAACTGATCATTAACCATATGTCAACTTCATTATCATGAATGTCTTCTTCAACATCGTTAAGAATACGGGAGTAAGTTTTCAGTGTAGTTGTTGAAGTTACTTGGTGATGGTGTACTGGTTCAACTTGTTGAGGAAGGTGAACCGGTAGATACCGCGAGAACGGAGCAAGCTACTTCATCAATTGAGCTATGAATTCAGGGCTGGGAATCAACACTTGGAGGAGAGTGGAGTAATTCATCCAAACAGCTTAAAATAATATATCTCAATCAGTTCTTGAAGGTGGTACAAACGATGTTAAAGGAGGAGGGTTTGGCACGAGTTTTGAACTGATTGTTGCAGGAGTCATTTCATGAAGTGCGGGTTCTGAACTGCTGTGTTCAGAAGCCATTGCAGTCAGCTCAGCATAAGTCCTACATTAATTGTTTGACTGATTCTACCTGGTATGTCGGTTGTAAATTCGAAATGCTTTCTTCATAGGTGCATAGCCAATGAAAATACCAATGTCAGCTTTTGGTTGTAACTTTCCTAAATTCTTGCTATTATTTGTTGGGTAACAAAGTGCACCAAACACATGAAGAAACGATAGGTCAGGAGGTTTGTTGTGTAGAAGCTCATATGGTGTTTTGCCATGACGAAGGCGTATCATGGAAAGATTTTAGGTGTAACATGTTGTAGCAACTGCTTCAGCCCATAAGAATAACGGAGCTTTTTCATAAATTAACATTGTGCGGGCTGCTTCAATAAGCGTACGATTACGTCTTTTAACGACACCATTTTGCTGTGGAGAGCGAGCAACAGATGTTTCATGAGAGATGCTAACTTGCTCATAATATTCACGCAAAGTTTGATTAACAAAAGCAGTTCCATTATCTATTCTGATGCTTCAGACAGGTGTCTTAAGCCGCACTTGGATCATCTTGAAAAACTTAATTATGAAATCTTGAGCTTCATCTTTTGACCATAAGCACTTTACCCATGTGAATCGAGAGTAATCATCAACAATGATGAGGATGTACTTCTTTCCATTAATACTTGCGACACACATTGGTCCACAAAGATCCATGTGTAACAGATAAAGTTTTTCTTGGTTTGTGTCTTTAGATTTAGGTTTATGGGGTTTCTTCTTGCTTTTTCCTATTGCATAGGTAGAACACAGATGGTCCTTTTCAAATTTAAGCTTAGGGAGACCTCAAACAAGACTGTGTTTGGCAATTGGTTAATTGCACCAAAGTTCAGATAAGACAAACTTTGATGCCATAGCCAAGACTTAGTCTTTGTGGCCTTTGACAAGAGACATATCGGGGAGGACGCCATTATATCTCCAAGAGATAGTGTATATAGATTCTCCCCTCGAGATCGAGTCAATAGATCAACACCTTCTAGATTACGAATGAAGCAGGTGTGTTGAAGGAAACAACTTCAAAGTTTGAATCGCAAAATTACCTGACGAAGAATAAGTTGTGTCCGAGTCCTTCCACGTAGTAAACCCTTGATATCTTAACATTCCCAATCTAATAGTCTCCAAAACCCATTATCTTTGTCACGTGATCATTTCTGAATTTGATAATACCCAAAAATTTGCTAACGAAATTGGTGAGCTAAGAGCGATCTCCGGTCATGTGCTTTGGAGTCCAAATACCACAGAACAATTTGGACAACCTGCAATCATTAAGAGAAAAAGATGGAACATCGAAAACTATAGATCCCCAGGATTTACTGGGTTCCTTTTTGTTAGCAGATACAGATTTAATAACCTTAGGTTTGCTAATGGAATCAGTAGTTTTAGATTTCTTAGGTTTCCTTAAGTAAACCAATGTAACTACAGGCTTAGGGGTATCAACTTTGAGAACAATTGGTTTTATAGTGGGTACTTCAGTAGTTGTGGTAATCCTAGTTAAAGGGTATACATTTCCTACTATAGTGAAGGTCTGACCAGTAGGTCTCCAAATGTATCTAATTTTAGTGAACACTTTGCATGTTGGTTTCCAAACTTTTCTCTTAGAATTTTTCTTAATGGATTTAGATTTAACGTGAGCATTTACACATAAATCATGGTTATCAGAAATCATGCAACCATTACACGTAACACAGATAGGTTCAGAATTCGCATTTAGCTTTGAATGTTACACATTTGCAGATTCATTAAGTTCAACAACACTATTCTTAAATTCAAACTAGATTTAACTTTCCTATGGTGGACTTCTACATTATTATTCATATTACTACTTTGTGGTCGCTAAATCCTATCTTTCTTTGTATTGCCTGAAGGTTGTGATCCACTAGCACTAGTAGATGGTCATACTCTTGTAGAAGACAACACAGGTTTGTTAGAAGCTAGGTTGGAGGATGAATCTGTTTTTGTGTTTGTGTTTTCTACGAATGTGAAAGGCTTAGTGAATCTAACTCTTTTGTCCTTGTTCTTAGGGGTGACAGCCAGTAATTGTTCACCAGAATTGTTGATACTAGGGCAAGTTTTACTGATGTTTGTAAGCAATTCCTGAATTAGTTTGGTATACCTAAGGACATATTCTAAGGCATGATCTATAGGATAATTTTCTTTAACATGCTCAACTAGATCCCTAAGAATTGCAACTTCTTCCTGAGTGTGCTGAATATAGGCAGAGTGAGCTGCTCTTATATTCAACAATTTAGGGGTTATTGGTTCAATAACAATCTTAAGCATCTTAGGATCAATAGTGTGTGATGTAACAGCAGAATCAGCTAAAGCTTTTCCTTTAAGTTTCCTTAAGTCATTCTTTAGAGCTGTTACGACCAAACCTTGTTCCTGAAGTTTTGCATTTAAATCAGAAATTTCCACAGACTTTTGATTAACTTGATTAATTAACGCATCACATTGTTCTTTTGATTGAACACGTGCTGGTTTAATCGAGTCATAAAGTTGCTTATAGGTCTGTTTCAAATGTTCATTTTCAGCAATAAGTTTTGACACCCTATGATCTAATTCAATGTTAAGAGTTTCAATTTCATCCATGTCCATTTTGACCTTATCAGCATTTACATTTCCACTTAAAGACTTAATTCTCTCTTTCAACTTCATTATGACCTTGTCTTTCTCTTGGGACTCAGCTTTCAATTCGTTTAATTCAAAGTATTGATCAATATTCGGAGCACTGTGATTTGAAATAAAATTGTCCCTTTAAAAAATTTCCTGATTAAGTTGAGTATCAACCTCTAAAGAAATGCAATGCTTTTCAAGATTAGTAAATTTTTTGAAAAGTGTATCATAAATCTCTTTTTCAACAAAATCCTTTTTGTTGAGAAGCTCAGTCTCAAGTTTGAGACACTTTTGGCATTCATGCATATTCATAGAAGCATTATCCATAGAAGAATTCATAACAACATTCACAACATCTTTGTTAATAACTTGTTCTAAGAGTCGATTGTTTTCATTTAAAACATGATTCATTTTAAGTTCAAAAGTTTTTGACTTTAAACGATGTTGTTCAACAGCCTATTCCATTTGAATAAAAATAGTTTAGACTTCAGTAAGTTCATCAATTATCATCAATTAATCTTGATTTAATTAAATAAATAGTCCTTAGAGTGCTTTGATAAATTGGATATTTTCATCCCTAAAACAAGCTTTTGTATGTTCAAACCCCCACGTGCCCTCAGTGGTAGCTGCGGCAGTGGTTCTTTCTTTAACAACCTTGTCAAAGCCAGCAAGATGTTGTTTAAGCCTTTTCAAGCTTGCATTAACCATACTTACTTTAGGAAGTTCTTTTAGAACCTCGACTTTGTTGGCTGTACTAGAAGGATAAGGGTCTGAAGGGGCACAAAATTCTGAGACCAAAAGGCTTGTTCAGCAGATAATTCAGTTTATGGAACAAATAGTTTGTCGAAATCTTGAGAAAGTTTATTAAGAGCAACATAGTCAACTGGTTTAGTGTTCACTTTCTTTTCTAAAACCATTAGATCTTGTTGTTTCAAAAGCATTGTTGATCGACTCTCTTCATCAAGCATTAAAGTTTCTTTAGAATCAGGAATCTCAATAATACAAGTATTTTTAATGACATTACCATCATACAACTTTGGTTCCAACTGCTCAGCTTTCTTCAGATAGAAAGGATTTTGAAAACCTAGAGCTTGTTTTTTGGAATGATCATAGAAAAACTTTAGTTTTGTCAACATATGAACAGTTTGCACCGATTGTTCTCTTTTGTAAACAATATTATCAAGATGTTTATCTTCTTTTCTAAAGCAAT
Organism: Tanacetum coccineum; assembly: GCA_026074375.1. Taxonomy (NCBI): domain Eukaryota; kingdom Viridiplantae; phylum Streptophyta; class Magnoliopsida; order Asterales; family Asteraceae; genus Tanacetum; species Tanacetum coccineum. Next base: position 2,160 of record BQNB010067634.1, on the reverse strand, counting down.
TTCTCTATCAATATTTCTAGATTCTTCTTTCTTAAAATCATCTTTAAGTTCATTAACTGTTTTCATTAAAGATTCTTTTTCTCTTAATTTTTCAGAAAGAGTTTCCTTAAGATGATCAATCTCGGCATTCTGTTCATTTAAATTTGAAAAATTATCTTGACTTTTTATCTTAACATTTTGTCCTTCTTTCAATACCTTAACCTGTTCTTTATATCTTTCAAGCTCAGCAGTTAAAGTATCATTGACATTTTTATTGTCCAGATTCATCTTAGTGCAATAAGTTACTTGGGTTTTCAATTGTTCAATCACAGACAATATTAGTGCATCTTGATGTGCAGATGAGTTAGAATTTTAAACAGCTGCCTGTTCTGATTCACGCAGATACTGAGGATAAAGAATGATATTGCCTTCACTGGTTATTTCAGTCTCTGCATGATCCATAACACTAGACTGTTCACAAGATATGGTCACCTGCTCACCTTGATTCATCGTATGAGTAGTATCAGGATTGTGTACCTCAGCTAGAACATCTAAACCATAACAAGATAAATTCGCCATGAGAGCAACTTTGGCAGTATTGAGTTCATCACAATCAGAGTCATATGCATCCAAATCATCGGCTTGATAAGCAGCATTGTGAGTAATGACAGTCTGTGTGGCTTGAGCTTCTAGAACTTCTAGATCTGCCAAAAATGTGAGTTCCTCATCATGTAGAATTTGTCCTCCTGCTTGAGCTTGAACTAGCAACACTTTATCCTTGAACCATGAATCATCCTTTTTCCTCCTTGGTTTAGTACATTGTTTGGACATATGTCCTTCCCTTTTGTAGTTGTAACAAGTAATAATCCTTTGTTTCCCAGAGTTGCTCCCACTTGCTCTTGGAGTAAAGGTCCTTGTAGTACCCGCAGCAAAAGAAATTTGTCTCCCCTAAACTGGTTGTAAAGTTATTCTTCCATCATTAATGGTTACTTGTTGCCATGGGTTTGACAAATTCCTCAACTGGTTGTTGGTAGTAGGATAGCGGGAAGTGACTACAACATATAATAATGACATCACATGATTGATAGCATCAATTGGATCATCACCGTGCTTGAAAACTAGAATAGTTAGACCGAAGTCTAATTAGGAAAATTCATATTGTTGGTTAATTGTGGGAGAGTATTCCACTTGAGGGATGGATGATGATGATGGAGAATAAACGTTGTGGTGAACTGATGATTGATAATTGTTGGAAGGATAAGTGATTGAAAGAGGTGTTGATAATTGATTGATAGAGTATTGTTGAGATTCAAAAGTTGCTCCATTATAACAACCCAAGAATTTTCATCAACCTATTTTACTATTATCACAATTGTACGGGGAAATTTTTCGCTTTATTACATTACTTATATATCTCAGTATGTCATAACTAAAGTAGACAAGCTCACGCAACCTATCTATGGCAATCCTGTCTTCATATATGTCAAGTCAATATCATCATATTCTTTTTACAAGGTACATTATTCCTATAATGTACTATTCGCAACGTTATATCAAAACGGGCTTTAAACCATTATCGGGTATCTCTAAACCCTAATTTTGTAGAAGATTAACATATAAAGTGAATGTACAAGCTACTAAAGCATATGTACAAGCAATATAACATCTCATTTGAAATATAAAATCTCTTCAAGTCAAAGTACAAGTCCTTAAAAGCTCAATATACAAGTCATTAAGCATGATCTCTAAAATAGCCGTTTTACCTCCATTTTCATTCTAATTTCTTCACCACCACTTGTGTACAAGCTACTACACTCATTATACAATGTGTAAACCCTAATTATTCTATTCATAAGCTTTCATACACATATTTACACTCAAAACCCAAATTCAAAAGTCAGAAACCCTAACAAATCCATTATAAACACTAATTCAAATATGTGGCTTATTCTTTCAATTTCGACTCATTTTAACTTAAACCAACTATCAAATATCATTAATAATTCATATTACATTGCTCAAGATCAGTATTCTATCACCCTTGATCATTTACACACGAATTACAAGCTAGAAAAGTCAAAGAAACCCTAATTAAGCCCTAATATAACCTGCGGCTTAACTTTCTCATTTTTAACCCGTTTTAACTCAAACCACTTGCTAAATTTTGTTAATATTTCATAT
>BQNB010067633.1:0-34133 GCA_026074375.1 Tanacetum coccineum | reverse complement strand
GTTTTTTTATAAAATTTTAAAAAGTTTGTAATTTTTTTAAAAAAGTACGATTTCAGTTAGATTATTTCTAAAAAGTTTTAAAAAAATTTAAAAAATTTCGTACTTTTTTTACAAAACTTTTTTTTAAAAATTTGTACTTTTTAAAAACTAAGATTTTTAAAAAATGCGAAATTAAATTTTTTTTTACAAAACTTTTTTTTAAAAATTTGTACTTTTTAAAAACTAAGATTTTTAAAAAATGCGAAATTAAATTTTTTTTTACAAAACTAAGATTTTAAAAAGTACGAATTTTTTTTTTAAAGTTTTGTAAAATTTTTTAAAATTTTTTCACGAATAATAACATAAAAAATTAAATTTTTTAAACTTTAAAAAGTACGAAAAAATTTTAATTTTTTTTTAAAATTAAGATTTTAAGAAGTGCGATTTTTTTTTAATTTATAAAAAAATCTTAAATATTTTTACGAATAATAATGTAAAAAGATTATTTTTTTAAACAAAATTAAAAAACAAACAAAAACTAAAATAAAATAAAATTAAAACAAAGGTTCACGATACATCCCTGTGGCAGCAAAAAGACATCAATATCCTCCTTTTAGACCCTCGTTAATACTTAACGGAAAAAAATTTGCACCATTAGTCCTCATGGATGTACCGTGTCTCAAAAAAGTTTGCATCGTTAGTCCAAGGTATCTATCGTGTCCCAAAACATTGACGGAGGGATGTGTTTTGGACTATTATTTAACGAGGGACGTGAGACAGTTTTTTGACAAACCACAAGGATGATTTTTGCACTTCTCTCTCAGTTATATTATCAAGTAATGGATCATCAATAGTAGCTTCATTAGAAAAAAAATCAATTTGGACTACGAAGGTGTTTTAGTATACCATATTCAGAGAGTAGATCTTTACTTCATTTGATTAAGGCATATGCCCTAATCAGTATCAATAACCTCAATTCCAATAAAATATTTAAGTTTCTCTAAATCTTTTATCATGAATATAGATTTAAGAAAGGTTTTAAACTTTTCAATCTCAAGCATACTATTACTAGTGATGATAATATCATTCACATAAACAAGCAATGCAACAAAAACACCTTCATCAAAATTGATGTACAAAGAATAACTTGATTTACTTTGACTAAAACTATATTCAATAAGAGCAGAAGTCAATTTAGCGTTCTACTACCTAGGTGCTTGCTTCAAACCATATATAGACTTCTTAAGTGTGCACACTTTATTATCATTAGCAGAAAAATAACCTTCAAGTGATTTCATATAAACAAATTCAACAAGATCACCATATAAAAAAGTATTGGTAATATCAAGTTGAAATACATGCCAACAATTAAGCACAGTAAGATTCAACAAACATCTAATAGTAACCATTTTGACCATAGGTGAAAAAGTTTCCTCATAATCAATTCATTCTTTCTGATAAACCCTTTTGCAACAAGTCTTGCTTTGTATCTATCTATCTCACTACTGGACTTATATTTGATCTTAAAAATCCACTTACTACCTACATCTTTTCTATCTTTAGGTACTTCAGTGATTTCCCAAGTATCATTTCTAAGTAAAGCATCCAACTTACTATTCATAACATCAGTCCAATGTGAGTATTAAGAAGCTTCATAAAAAGTTTTAGGTTCACTGTTTTTGTTTAACTGTGTTACAAAACACAAATTTTGATAATCAAGTTTAAAATAACTAACAAACTTTTCAAGTCCATACTTGACCTTAGAATCAACAACAAAATCATTATAATTTCTAGGAAAAACTATTTTTCTAGAAGACCTTCTTAAAGTTTGAGTACCGTGAGAAGATAAGTTTGGATTTTCATCCAAATTACCCTCAGAAAAAATATTTTCTTCAAGTATGGTTTTTTTTTTGGAACGGCGATATTATTAGAAACAAAAACTAGCAAGGAGCTAGATTACAAAACAAGTATGGTTACCTGCTCATTCTGTGCAGCATGAATGTCATCACTGCTTTGAGCATCATTCCTAATATTACCACTTAGGAAATCAATAGTGTTTACATCCTCACCAGACACAAAAGAGTGGCTAGTATCACTATTTGAACTTTGATCACCATTCAGGCTAGGGTCTACTCTCTCATCATCAATGGGTATCTCAGGGTATTTATTATCAAAAAAGTATATATGATTTAAGTCTTGAAAAAAATTTAAAGTAACATTTTCCATTTCAATGAAAGAATCCTTAAAAAGAAAAACAGATTCAAAGAACTTAACATCCCTTAAAAAAATGAACTGATGCCTATCAAGACTATATAACCTGTATCCTTTTTTAGAAATTAAATACACTATCATAACACATTTTTCAGATCTGCTACTCAGCTTATCATTACTATTGACAATAGTAGCAAAACACAAACACCAAACACTCTAAGATGAGAGAGAGTAGGAAATTTTTTATATATCAGCTCATAAGGTGACTTTCCATGGGCAGTCTGTTAATAAGATATGTAGCAGTTAGAATACATTCAGTCCATATCTTTAAGGATTCCATCCCCACCATAAAATAAATAGGGATCTAACCAACAAAAAAAAGATGCTTATGTACTCTGTCATGTGATACCCATTTTGTTGTAAAGTATAGCACAAGGAAAGTCTGATGAATAATCCGTTTATCATTACAAAACTTATTCCAGTTTGATTAAAAATTCTGTGACATTATTACTTTTTACAATCTATTTTTAAATTGATTTTCCAATCAAATTTTAAAATTATATTATGTAATATGGACTTCATTCTTTAGATTTATATAGATATACGTAAAAACAGCTCTTGTGTAAATCATCCGCAATTGTCAAAAAATATTGTACCACCTCAAAAATGTAATCTTATAAGGACACCTAAGTTTAAAAATGCACAGATTGCCTAACACTGATGAAGTATTGATATTCTTTTAATGAAAAGGTTTTTTCTTTTTTTGTTTGCTTAGCCCTTTAACAGATTTCACAGAAAACAGTTTCATCTTTATTGTCAATTTGTAAAGAATGTTTTTTTAACATTTAGAACTGGATCTGTAGGTTGACCAAGCCTATAGTGCCAATCATGCAGAGACAGACAACTTTTATAACTAGAATTACTCAAATTAGAATTGAGTATTAAAATAGTATAAACCTCCACACTAATAACCAATCCACAGAACATTTTTCAGATTCAAATACGTGATTCAAGAATTAACATCTGCTTCTCATCAAAGGTCAATAAATCTTATTATCTGTTAGCAAGTTTATAAATAAAATAGTGTAACACAATTCTCTGGTATAACCGCAAACATCATCACAGAACTCCCTTTACAAAAAAACACATCATACAGAACTAAGCTATTAGATAACCTAAGATTTCCAATCTTAGAAATAAAGGCTTTAGTCTCATTAGGATGTCCAACTTTTATTCTAAAATGTGAAATGTCATAAACATTATTTAAATTCTTATCAATGTGAGTCATGTGTTGATTTGCCCCAAAATCAATAATTTTTCCATCTGGAATCATTTTTGATTAAATATTAGTGTTAGAACTAAAAAACTTGTTGAAATTTTCATTAAAAACTTTGCTGTTATTAAACAAAGTACCTGGGCCTCTACGCAGTCCTAGCTGTAATAGGATCCCACCCAATAAGTATCGTGCTTTAATTTTTTATAAAGATGCTAAACATATTTGGGGAAGGATTAAAAGGAAAGTATGATAAAGTAGATGGGATTTGTGAATTTAGTTTGCATCATTAATAATACATATTGACCGTCAAAATGGGTTGATTAGATGCTGCATTATCTTATCTTATGTTGAAATATTTGTGTGAATTCTGTTTGATGCTTTAATTGAGTTACGTAGATGTAAAAATAGAAGGGATCTAACAACAAAAAAGATACTTATGTATCCTGTCATAAATACCATTTTATTGTAAAGTATAAGCACAAGAAGTCTGATGAATAATCCCTTTATCATTACAAAACTTATTCACAGTTTGATTAACAAATTCTGTGCCATTATTACTTTTACAATTCTATTTTTAAATTGATTTTCAATCAAATTTTAAAAGATATTATGTAATATGGAACTTCATCTTTAGATTTAATAAGATATACCTAAACAGCTCTTGTGTAATCATCCGCAATAGTAAAAAAAAATATATGTACCACTCAAAACTAGTAATCTTATAAGGACCCCATAAGTTTAAATGCACAAGATAGCCTAACACAGATGAAGTATGATCACTTAATGGAAAAGGTTCTCTAGTTTGCTTAGCCCTTTGATAGATTTCACAGAAAACAGTTTCATCTTTATTGTCAATTTGTAAAGAATGTATTAAAACATTTAACACTGGATCTATAGGTTGACCAAGCCTATAGCCCCAATCATGCAGAGACAGACAACTTTTGTAACTAGAATTACTTAAATTAGAATTGAGTATTAAAATAGTATAAACCTCCACACTAATAACCAATCCACATAACATTTTTCAGATTCAAATCCTGATTCAAGAAATAACATATGCTCTTATTAAAGGCAACAAATCTTATTATCGTTAGCAAGTTTATAAACAGAAATAAGAGTCACACAATACTCTGGTATAACCAACATATCATACAGAACTCCCTTTACAAAAAAACACATCATACAGAACTAAGCTATTAGATAACCTAAGATTTCCAATCTTAGAAATAAAGGCTTTAGTCTCATTGGGATGTCCAACTTTTATTCTAAAATGTGAAATGTCATAAACATTATTTAAATTCTTATCAATGTGAGTCATGTGTTGATTTGCCCCAAAATCAATAATTTTTCCATCTGGAATCATTTTTGATTAAATATTAGTGTTAGAACTAAAAAACTTGTTGAAATTTTCATTAAAAACTTTGCTGTTATTAAACAAAGTACCTGCCATATTGGCCTGCACATTCTTTCCATTAAGAGAATTATCTTTGATGAGAGAGAGATGAGAGTAGACAATTATTCATCTGTAAAACCAGAAGAAGAGCTGAACCGAACAATATTATTATTAGAATAATTTTTGCCTTTAAAAATTTGTCCAGCTTTTGTTTTTTCAAAATCAACAGGGTAACCAATGAGTTTAAAACACCTGTCAGTAGTATGACCATTAAAACCACAATTCTCACAAACCAACCCATAACCCTCACCTTGTCTACTATTATTGACATTTTAGGTCTGAATGTACCATTAGGTCTGGATGCATTATTAGAAGTCTAATTTATTTGGAAATTTCCTTTATTAGGCACATTAGAAACGAAAGCACAAGTCTGGGACCTCTGAGAGGCTCCAAAAATACTACAAGTAGCAACTTTGTGAGATTCCTCACTAGAAATAGTAACATAAGAACTTCTGACATCAGGCAATGTTTCTCTAAAGAGAATATAACTTCTTATTTGAATATAAGTATCATCAAGACCCATTAAAAACTGCATTAGTTTAATTAATTGATTATACTTTTTAAAATCATCAACTACATGACAAGTACATCTACGTAACTCAATTAAAGCATCAAACTGTTTTCACAAAATATTCAACATATGATAATAATCAGCAATAGACAACCCATTTTGACTCAAAGTATGTATTTTATGATGCAAACTAAATGTCACAAATCCATCTACTTTATCATACGTTTCTTTTAATCCTCCCCAAATATGTTTAGCTCTTTTATAAAAAATTAGACCAAGAAAGAGTTCCTTAGATATAGAGTTTAAGATCCACCCTAAAACTACAGCATTGATTATATCCCACTGTCTGCCTAACGCTTTATCAGTATTAGACCTTCTACAAGTACCATCAATAAATCCAGTCTTATTTTTACCCTCTAAAGCAAGTAACATAGCATATGACCATACTTGATTATTCTCGGTTCCTTTTAATTTCATAAAAACAACAGTCAATGCAGTAGAATAATTAGGATGTAAAAGCAATGGATTACTAAGATCAAGTCTACTAATCAAAGTAACAGAATCATCAAGTTCAAAATCATCATCAGTAAAGCCATGAACAGACATTTTGATAACAAACAATCAAAGATAACAAAAATTTAACAACTTAAGAACAAATAAGTCAAAGAAAAATATTTCCCAGGCTTCCTTGCCACTATAGTGGTAGATCAAGGGCTGATGACTTAAAGATGCAAAATGATGCGGAGTTTTGTAAAACCGAAAAAGTTTTACAATTCCCTAGGCAGAGTACCTAATCGTTGTAGTGTAGTTTAGGCAAGACTCGAGGGTCGTTATCGTTCTCTAGGGGAGTAGTTTGGGTAGGCTTGAATTGAATGTTACTAAGGTCTAAGGGTTGAGAGAAGATTATTTTTGTATTTTTATATATTTTTAGAAGCAAGTATTAGGTTTTGAAGGGGGGGGGTTTGATTTATAAACTAATAACTACTAAACTAATTTCTAATCTGATCTAACATATGTAGAACTCATAGGTAAACAAATGTGTCCTAAATCATGTACTTACTTCATATTTTGCTCTTTCCTATCCTAATTATCGTCACCCATGCAGTTGTAATGTGTAGTTAATTCCTATTCATGAATGAATGCATGACCCCACGCCGTCTATAGTAATACTCCGTTTAGACAACGCACAAGTAATGAAGTATGAAGACATTAATAGGCAGGGACGAACTTAGAAGGGACCGGGGGTTTTGGCCCCCCCTAAAATTTTCGACCCAATATTATATTTAAAACCTTTATATACGATTTAGTGTCATTTGTTTATACAAAAATTTCATTGTATGTATATCGTACCCCTTAAAAATAAATATTTTTCAAGTTCGCCCTCTCTACAAAAAACATTCAAGTTTCTCCCTGTTTACAGGGAACCTAAGATTGTATACATTCTTCAAACACTTAAAAGTGATCAACGCTATTAGGAAAGGTTAGTAATGAAGACTGTTGCGAAGTATCCCTTTCTACACAATCATGTTTCCTTAGACGTCTTCGCATGCAATTAAGAAGTTAGTTTTCTAGAGCCTAACGTGAACACCACCAACAAGGAAAAATAGTTAAAGGAATTACAAACCAAGTTTCATGAAATCATAAGCAAACACTAATAAATTTAGGCTAACATGTTAATAGAAAGCGAAGAACATTTATTCAAACAATACATAGACATATTGAAAGATTAAAGGTGTAAAAGAACTTCACTTTAATTAAACATGGAGTAATGGTGGATATAATAGGGTTTGAGAACTGTAGAATGCTAGCAATCTATAACACCAAATAACAATGAAGAAATTCTAGAGAGAGAAAGAGGATGGGAGGAAGGTTCTAGTGAGAGAAAGTAACAAAGAAAGAAAGATTAGATTATATGGAGGAAATAAACAACCAACACCCTCTCCCATGTGTTAGAGAGTGGTATTTATAATCAACAGTAACCCCGGGGCCATCGGCTTTGCTTATGGCGTTCATCCATGATGTCTTCTGGCCTGTGTTATCTTACTAAAATTACATATGATTAATCTACGAGTTACAAAGACTACTATATTGGAAAGTGACCGAGTACTTTCGTATTCCTAACACTCCTACTAAGGGTGGTCCACTCAAATTCTTATAAAAATTAGAAACCTACACACTATGCTTTTAACTTAGTCCTTGACTCGTAGTCTTTAACTTCAATCTTTAACTTGTGAATTGATGTAGTGATCTTTAACTTTAGGCTTTGGCTTGTATCTTTGACTTGACATGAATGTGATCTTGAACTCCTTGAGATCATCAACCAAGCATAATCTATTATCATCATCTTGTGATCTTTTGCCTTCTTATGATCTTGTAACTTCTAGACCAACATTGCCTCATCTTTTTCTGATGTTAAAAGCATGTGTAACAATCTTTCTTGATATTCTTTAACTTTAACACTTTGTCACTTTATGGAGGACGTAAGGTATCAACTTAATACTTCGTCGCTTTAAGAAATATGTACGGTATCAGAGTAGCGGAAGTCTTGAAACATGTACTTGAGCTTTCATGATGTCTTTATATATGTCGGTCGAGTATGAGCATGTGGTATTGGCTTTGACTTGTCATCGGGAAACTGCAACCACCGTCAAGAAACCTGCATGAATGGGTTAGTGATAAACAACATATATTGTAACACCCCAAAAAATATGACAACGCAGCGGAATACCACTTGGGGTGCTACTTCATAATACACAGTGCTAGATATAAGAGAACGACCTCTAAATGTGTCGTTTGTAAAACATTCTCGTTGATTTTCTAAAATCAAAATAATAGGTTGTCTCAAAATTTTCATCACAATGAAAAGCTTGAAAGCAACACAAACGATTTGATCATTTGTAGAAATCCAATTATGAAATCTTGTCAATTTAGACTCCAATGCACATCAAATAATCCAAGCATCTAATTCACCAGTGAAAAAACATCTTAAAACTCCACAAAAAAATTGTTGACATCATAGGTTTGTTTAAATATAAATGATAAACCAAAGGTTTCCAACATGTGTATGACCATTTAAATCCTTAAATGCCCTTACAAAATATATGTATGATTTTCAGAAATCAAAATTAAATTTTTGTAAATATGCATGACCGTTTTTCAACCTTGTATGTTTCTCCCAAACTTTATGTATGATATGTCATAATTCCAAAGAGTTGTAAAATATGCCTGACCATTTCAATCCCCAAATGGTCACAAAAACGTATGTATGAATGGACCACATTTGTTCAAAGTATGCATGATAGTCAAAACCATCATAAAATATTCCAAATATATATGGTAAAATGTATAAGTGTAAGACTGCAAGATTTCCCCCGTGATAATGCATCATATGCAAACATCACAAAAATGTCATTACATTTTCCTAAGCCCATGACACTGAAGCTCGACATAAATGAATACCATATAAATGGCCTACATTGCCCATGTTGATGTTCTAACCCCGGAACATTCCATTAATCCGCCATGTTATAACGTCCGTTCCCCGAGATTACTAGTAACCCGAACAGGAGGCGTCCACCCGCAAATAATCTATTTTATACAACGAATCCGCGACTCATCGCCTCCAGGTGATTTACAGTTCATGATAGTGGGCACATTGGGTTATCGCTACTTAGGCAAACACGTAATCAGTTTAAATATGAAATGTCTACTTGCGTCCAATTATAAAAACCCATGCATATGTTTCTTACCCTAAAACGCATTCCTAAGGGTAACCAAGTATTGTATGTCACCGTGAGATATACATATGAGTGCATAACCAAGTTATAGCGAGTGATCACGCTCAACAATTAAACCAAGTATTGTATCTCATCGCGAGATATATAGATAAGTATGTAAACCAATTGTAATCAACCATGTAAATGCATTTGTAAACAAGCATGTTCTCACCCCAAAAATATAAAACATTTATCCAAAACGAGTAAAAGTGGGGCTATGAAACTCACAATATCCTTTAAAAACAATCACATTGTTATAAGATAACCGAGTAAGTATAGGAGTTTGTAGACAAGCATGTATCCCCCTCGCGGGTTTATAAACATTCAAAAGATTGAAAAGCGAGGTTATGAAACTCACCTTGATGTTGAAGAACGATTGACAGATAGGCATCTAATATGCATCACACGAACGAAAGACGAAACGGCTCGATCAAGAAGTTGCAGCTTAACTTAACTGCTAAGTCCCACTAGCCTAGGATAATGTATTTGGGTTTCCCGATGAATGATTATGTCAACTCGACACGTTAATAACGATTTAGATTTAACGTTGTAATGGTTTGGTGGTTGGTTAAATAAATAAATTAATTAAAAAGTGAACGCAATGTATGTAATATATTCCTTATATATTACATATGAAAAATAAACCCTTATATAACTCATACCGTGAGTTATATAATAAATACCAACAATCCAAAGATTACTGAAAAGTATATAATACCTTGTAGGTATTATATAATAAGTGTGAGTAAAATACTTAAACCAATTAGTCTGACTCGTTTTCTGAAATCATCACTTAATTTAATAAAAAGTTCTTGTATAAACGTATTCGTACGTTTTAAGATTACCAATTAAATTAACCAATGGTTGTAAGGCCTTTTACAACAATTATTAGGTTATCTTCTAGCTGACAATTATAAAATATAATATAATATTTTATAAACTCATATTTTGTTTCCTCGACGGGTCGCGTCTAAAACAGTTGTCTCAATGTAAAAGTATAGTTTTCGTTCATAGGTCGGGTTATTGTATAATACAAGGATCAATGTATCTTTTAAAAATAGCAACTTGGGACCCTTTATATCCGTATTAACACCATATCGTTTTAGTAAAACGTTACTAAATAATGAAATATATATATATTTCATTATGACATTTTCGGTTATATAATGTTTTCCTTATTCGCAAAACTCGACGTTTTCCTTTAATCAGTATATATTGAAATCATTCGTTTTTCAATATTTCAAATGCCCGCGCCTTCTAGATATAATATATATGTTATTATATCTCAACTTAACAAAATAATATATATAATATTTATTTAACCATTTTAAACCACCACTAGGTATTAAACTTTTATATTTATAAAAGTTTTCACTATATATTTATTGATCTTACAATGTATTTATTTACCGATTTGTGTTAACCCAAACGCGCCCTTATTGGTTTTTTGCTCGCCCAAACATAACCCTTATGTTGTAAATCTGCCCAACCAAACGCCCCTTTATTCCCAATCTACCGAACCAAACACGCCCCTTGCATGTTTTTGCTATACCAAACACCCCTCCCCGTTTGGCAAACCTGCCAAACCAAACACACCTTATGTGTTAACTTATTAACCCAAACACACCCCTTTGGCTGTTTAACAGCCAAACGCACCCTAATCTATTGTTATCCTTAAAACCAAACACGCCTTTAAGTTGTTTCGGTTAAACCAAACGCACCCTTGTGCGTGGCTGTTAAGCCAAATGCACCCTTGGGCTGTTTTGATAGCCAAACGCCCACATTGTGGCGTTTCTTGATAAACCAACTCGCACCCCTTTTCTTGTTTTTACGCAAACCAACGCACCCTTGTGCATTATTATAAACCAAACGTGCCCCTCGGGCTGTTTTAACAAAACCAAAACGCACCCTATTTTTAAACAAAACAACCCGAACGCCCTTTTTGGGTGACTGCTGTCGCACCACCGAAACAAACACCCCTCGCGGGTGGGCTGTCACCGAGACAAACACCCTTTCGGTGGGCTGCCACCGGAACAAACACCCTTTGTGGTGCCGAGACCAACCACACGCAGCCCCCCTTGTCTGTCATAAACCCAACGCACCCTCTTTGGTGCGAAACCCAACCCGAACGCTCCCTCATTCGGGGTTAATGACTGAACCGAATGCACCCTTAGTGGTGGTCCGTTACACCACCAAAACAAATACCCACTTAGGGGTTGACAGTAAAACCGAACGCACCCTTGGAGGTGCTGTGGTGGTGGCGTGGGTGGTGTGATGTGGCGTGGCTGAGGTGGTGATATCGATGGGATGATGATGGTGGTGTGGTGTCGGCGGTGGTGTTGGCAGTGGGGTGGTGTGTGGCGGTTGTGGTGGAAAGTGGCGGTGGAGGCGCGTGATATAGTGGATCGGTTAGATCCGGTGACAAGGAACAATTTTTTTTTGGGTTCGGCCAGAAAACTCGCCGGAAAAGTTTTCCAGCGGCGGCGCGGTGGTGGTGGCCGAAATAGTGGCCGGAGATGGTGATGGTCGCCGGATATATGAGAGAGAGGGAGAGATAATGTGTGTGTTTCTTTTGAGATGGAAATGAAATGTTATATAAAAATTTTATATATATAATAAAATTTATAATATGAAATGATAATACCCAATAGTCTAGGGTTCATTTTGTAAATATTTAATATAGTTTTGATAACTAACTCGATGCGGGACCTTTTGAGCCACTTATGGGACGATTCAAAATACGAAACTTGCGCCATTGTTTTCTCCAATCATTTTTTTGAAGAAAACGAGTATATTACTAGAAGTGATTTCATCAAAATAATTTTTTATAACATTTTTATAAAAAAATATTCGTTATTTTAATTGGGACTCGGTTATGCATGTTTTCAATAATAAAATGGATTTCAACTCGAATATTCGCGTTTTCAAAAACGCTTTTAATTAAAAAAAAAAAAATGCTAATAATTTTTATTAAATTTTTTTAATTTAATAACAACGTGATAATAAATTAATTTAATTATTTTTGTTTTCTATAAATCTAGCAAGGGCTTTTCAGTCACCTCTGACTGTTTTCGGGTCTCGGGCAAAACTAAAAAGTTGTCAGGAATGTCGTTTTACATCAAATTGCTTTAGAGTCCGAATAATGAAAACGTGATTTAGCTGCTCGTTTTGATAATTCAACTTAGGAACTTCAAGAAAGACGTACGGTATCAGAGTAGCGGAAGTCTTAAAACATGTACTTGAGCTTTCATGATGTCTTTATATATGTTGGTCGAGTATGAGCATGTGGTAATGGTTTCAACTTGTCATCAGGAAACAGCAACCAGAGTCAAAAAACCTGCATGAATGGGTTAGTGATAAACAATATAAATATGGATAAAATTGGCTTTGTCACTTTGTCAAATACGATTGTAGCAACCACGGTTCCCCGTTACTCAGTATAAATACTGCCTGTGATCAGGTAGAATTCCGAAGAATCTCCTTGACAGGGTTTCGCAGCTGCGCTAGCCGTTCTCATTACCGGAGCATCTCAAAGCAGATAACACGGTAAGAATAAACTGGTAAGTTACTATCTTCCTTATTAAGCCGTCAATTCATGTTCAGCTTTCGTATGTCTAGATACCCTTGTGAGGCTTCCCATGGACATAAGATTGAAAATCAATTTAGAAAATCAGTCAGTGTGTCAAATTGCAAATGGTTTTATAACACACCAACAATTTTATCTTTTTTAAAATTCATCAATTCATAAGCTGGACCGAATCGATATCCAGTATCACAAGCTTGATCCGTATAGGATCTCACATGTCACCTACCAAGAGCTTGTTTGATGTTGGCTCAAGCAGGATTTCCATATTCACTGTGAATACTTAAGTATCACTCAGATGTTCTGGCAAAATCACAAGGATAATGCGTAGGACTCTTAATATATATTTCTTGTTTTTCACATTGTGTGAATTAGCAAGCATAATTTTAACAAGTGTCCTAATGAGATTTATAAATGATCTCTTTTGGCTCTAGACTCAATAGTGCACTTTGGTTTTAGTGATCGGAGGCTGGAGCAGACTGCCACCTTTTCAATACCAACTAACTCAGAGTGAGAAAGTTGATAGAAATGCGTGTAATCTCCGTGAGAAATGAAACAGAAATCTTTTGAGAGATTTTGAGTGGCTAGGGAGGGTTATGCATTGCATCACTGGGTCCATGATGTCAGTCTTCAATGTCAGCAATCATCTTTGTGATTCTTGACAGCAGATGTATTGACCCGGTTTCTGCCTAAGTGTAAGGAGGGCTTCTTTCTTTTCACCCTTTATCTTAACTTTTCTTTTTAATTCTTCAACCCCTTCAGCGCTTACCGAGACTTCATAACTAGTACCTTGTTGGGTTTGTTCCAGTACTAGCTCCATCTCAGTCGGCACTTTTCCCTTAATCTCACTTTACTCCTTTTTTCATACCTAAGGACTTCTACACTATCTAGTGGAATATCCCTGGGTAGATCCCTCCGGTTCTGGCTGGATCATGGGAATGGATACCTAAACTTAACCACCTTATAACTCTAATATAGTAAATTAAATGGTCGGTTTTTGGTACTTCCATATTTCTACCAATCACATAACCATTTGCTCCCCCTTCATATGTGCATCGATTAATCGAAAGAGTTTAACACATATATGGGATAGTGTACACTTGAAATCTTAAAAATCTCATCATTAGCCATATATTTTAATCATATTTTCTCCCCTTATCAAAAATGTCAAGTCTATTGATATTTTGGATATCAAAAGATTAAAATTTATGCTTACGGGGGGAGAAATGTTCCAATTATTCACAAGCCATATAAGGAACATTTTAATGCTGCCTCTTAATATTTGAGGGTATATAAGATAGTGCTTAGTACGATAATTTTGAAAGATTTTGAATTTACTAAGAAATTCTTGAAAAATTTATACTCAAGCACTACTAATATTCACCATTTTCAAGTCTACACTACATATATATTCACAAGATTAATATGAGACAGTACCTGAATATGTTCAAACTGAAAATGACAAAGTCATTCTATCCACAATAGCAATCTGTAGTCTGCCTCGATAATCTCCTTTTGGAAGCTGTCTTAGTCTCCCCCCGAATCAGCAATCTTTTCTTGAGTAGATTCAAAGATTTCTTGCAGGCCGCATTAAGAAGTCTTGATGTAAAAAGCCCAAACATCTGAAGTACACAATTAATTCAAAACCGTAACACCAAAGTCAATTAAGTCCCGGATGTCCATATTTCTCCTTACATGATAAAGATGATATAAACTGAAACACAAAGTCAACTAAGTCTCGGATGTCACAATTATTCCTTCTAAGTAGTCAAAATGAAAACACTTAAGTCAACTAAGTCCCAAATGTACTCATTTCTTTCTGCATAATACTGACTAACTTAAAGAATCATCATACTTATCAAACTTATATGTACCTCTTTTGTCAACTATTCTACTCCTTTTTAAAAAATAAGCTTAGTGATTAACCGTTTGAGGAAGCATTTATTGAATCAGTAATAAATCTTCTCACTCTTAGAATAAATATTCTTACAACACTTCCCCCTAGTATCTTAAATGACGCATTCTTGAAATCACAAGATATCTCTACCCCTATGTAGTTGAAATAGTGCACCCGAAAGTAACAAGATAAACACTGATTTTCTCTACGGTTATGACATTTGTCTTCCCGGAATGACCTAAAATCAAAGAAGGCTATGGACTCTATCATGTGTACTTGTTGTACGTTCTTGTGTATCTACTCCTTCCCCCTTGCTGGTTTCGATACCTCGGAATCAGCAAAACCTTGTACGCACAAATACTTCATATTCGAACAATTAATAAGCATAAATCTATTCCGTGAGAATCAACTTCAAGGCATTTAAAACTATGAAAGTATTTCCAAACATTCCTAATCTTTTACAAACTATGAGGTGTTGGCAATATTGATCGTCTGTACTTTAAAGCCTGAATTCACTAAGTCTCAAAGTGCAAATAAGTCCTAAAGTTTGAAACAAATGACATCGAAAGCTCATGTTATCAAGGTCGTTGTTGATGAAGTAATCTTGAGGGATAACTTGACGACCTCGATGATCTGGAATCAACAGGAGAGGCTTACGGAGATCGAACGGATACCGCTTGCCTTCAGGGTTATGCTAGTCTAGTCATTCAGATGTAGCTTTGAAACATTCTTCAAAATGATACTCTGGTTTCGTACGACTTCTTGTAACAAGTTCCTTTGAGTATGTTTGAATGCCGGCCCAACCAGAAGAACTTGAGTCCCATTTTTACTGTTAAGCCGATTTCATGACAAATGCATAGAAGATCATTGAAGTATCCATGAGCTCATCGAATGAAGTAGGAGGTTTTTTCCAAATTTCAGCAACGAGCAAGTTTACTAAATCCAGGTTTGAGGTGGTCAAGTCAACATGTGTCTTTTATCCCAATCACGATCAGGAGTTGGAGTTGCTTGGGTTTCTTGTACCATCAACCATGGAAGCAAAGCCTCTCATCGGGTTGTTCATCATTGTTACCCGTGTCAAACTCTTGATTATGTTGCACTCCCGAGTCATCAACTGTATAACTTGGCTCCTCTGCATGGGTAGACTTGCCAGATGACTTATGTTTTGGAGCGGGAGGTTCCTTTAGAAGAGCTTGTTGACTTAGACTCCTTGGACTTTGGATCCCTAGATGATTCAACATCTTTACTTGACTTCCTTCTTTTCGTCCATCGGTTTATCACCAAGGGGTCCTTGGATCTTTATCTTGTCGTCACGATTCCTTTTTCAACGTGAATAACTTCACATATGTTTCATTCAAAGAGAAATTTGTCATGTTATAAATTTGACCAATGCAATCATAAAGCCCCTTTTATAATCAGCTCTAAGATATGATTTGTGTTCCTCCATCTTGTCCATAAGAATCTTCGTAAGTTCAAACTTAGAGAGTGATGCAACCGCCTCATAAGTAGACTTTGGTTGAGATGAAGACTTTGCTAAGACAACAACTTCTAGTGATTCTGTGACATTTCGCTCAATCACAAGAGTTGAAAATTCTGAGACTGCTTGAGGAAGAATCTAAGGAAGTTAGGTTTTGACTTCTTCTTTGATAATACTCTCAATGGTGTGTCATGAGATCTATATACCACCCTCTTTTGTCACAAGAGCTTCTTTTTCCGACATTCTGCAGATATGGGGACTTAATTGCTTGTTGAATGGCTTCACCCTTGTTTTTCTAATATAGAGATCGACAATAGCAGGAATTGAGGAGATGGCTTGAGCATACTGGCTAACTTGCTTCATTTATGACAGGTCTTTTTCCAAGTTGGTGACTCTTTCGTTGAATTTGAATATGAATGAGAAGTATGGAAGTGCAGGAAACGAGGTTGTTACTTCTGAAGCTGTTGGTGTAGGAGTTGGTGTTGGCTTGTTTAAAGGATTGAATGAGGAGGTGTGGAGGAAATGGTTTTGTGTAAAGTGGACATGATTTTAGGGATTACCATTACTAGTACGATATAAAGAGAAGATGTCTGACTGTTTGGTTCTTCATGACGAACGGTGGTGTCCATCAAGGAAGCAATCTCATTGTCAGTTGGAGAAGCATTCTCAAAGTTTAGGAGCTTACTTGTAAAGTCGGATGAGACAGAAGAACTTTGCATTGGACCTTCAGTCTTCTATGTGTCATGGACAACTGTAAGTGTCACATGTGCATCTTCCTCTACTTGCTTAAACCCTGGCTCTTGAGAAACATTGTGTTGATTTGCTTCACCCTGATCAGCATTGGTCATGTCAGCATCTTTGTTTCCTAAATTCACGTTCACATCTTAATACAACTCCTTGGTGACATCATCATCTTCTTCTTCATCCATCTTTTCTTCATCATAAATCTTTTCTTCTTTATTATATTCAGTACTAGACTCAGTTCTATCACTGTCAACCTCATCATCATCATCATCATCATTATTATCATCATTAACATCATTGTCATCATCATCATCCATGTCATCATCACTTTTATCTTCAAAATCATCTTCATCATCATCCTCTTTTTCTCCACTATCAACCCAAGACTCTTTCTTACTTTCATAGTCATATTTGGGTACATCAAGAACCCCTGGCTTAGTACCAAGTTCCTTCATCTGTACCCAGAGCACTTGCATGAGAGAATGTGACAAATCTTTCTTTGCTTCGTTTTGTAAGCCTCTTTTAGCTAAGGCAGTTTCAGATAGAGCTACACTGACAACATTCAAATCAATACCCTTTCCTCTTCGCCTTGATCGTGCCTTCTTCTTTAGTCGTTTAAGGTTTATAGTATTGCTTCCTAGTTTTGAGATATATCTTTTCTTACCTTTGGCAAATCCAGGCTTCTTTTGGGTGAGACTGGGACAGTCTTTAGTTTAGGAGAAGTAGGCTTCTTGAACTTCCTTGCCTTCATGGGCTTTTTAGCACCACTAGCATAAGCAAAGTAAGTCTCGTAGGCGGTAGAGTTCAGAATGTCTTCATTAATCATCTCTTTAGGAATCAA
Source organism: Tanacetum coccineum (assembly GCA_026074375.1). Taxonomy (NCBI): domain Eukaryota; kingdom Viridiplantae; phylum Streptophyta; class Magnoliopsida; order Asterales; family Asteraceae; genus Tanacetum; species Tanacetum coccineum. The sequence goes on along the minus strand of BQNB010067633.1, from coordinate 16,385 downwards.
AGCTCCATACACTTGACGTTCCTCAGTTTTGGATACATATTTCAATGTACCCAAAAGGCTGTCATCTCTAGCTGTGTGTAATTACATGTTTCCTCAAGAGATTGATTAGTTTTGTGAGATGAAGTGATTGATGATGATCTTTGTGAATCTAGGATAGGGCATGCTTCCCTTTAAGAAGTGATTGTCGATCTGGAATGCAAATTCTTCCCAGAGTACTTTAACAAAATCTACATTCTTGCGGTGATACATCCCCCAAATAATTTGAGCTCTTGACAACCTAAGTTTATCAAGTCTATTAGTTTTCCCGAAAATGCACCTTTTGATGACAGCTACAAATGTTCTCCAAGGTTGATGCATGTGATCAACGACCAATTATGGGTGTAATCTCATATTTCCTGTGTATCCGAGTTCATAGATGAATGACACAATTTCTTCATCAGTAGACGGAGGTATATCAAATGGTTGATCAGGAAGTTTTGGACAAATCTGGAGAATGTCACGGAATACTTCAGCATTCACTCTGAACCTCTTGTTGTCTAACTTGAATTGATATGATGATGAATCTTTAACCTTGGAAACTGTATTCCAGAACTAATGCATGTATATTCCTTGGAACCTCTTAGAGTGAACTGGTGAATCCCGGGATAGCAAGGACTGAGCTTTAGAGCATCCAAAGTAACTTGATATGTAGCTTCTCTTTGTGGCTTAGTAAATTCGATTCTTCTATTGCATTCTCCAATCTTGAGTCTAGCCTCGGGAGCAACTAAGGCATTATCATGAGCAATTTGATTGGCAGCAGAAGGATTCATGATTCTTCTAAGATTTGATCATGACAGTTTATAAACACGGCATATATATACTACTAGACTTTTGCAACACATTGATTTCAGAACATTTAACACAAACCACAGGACATGGATCATTGAAAGTCATCAAATAAGGTCAATCAGACTAACTAATGGTCAAACACAAACAACTTAAGCAACACAGATAAATACATATGCAAAATATCCAAAATAGGTCAACTAGTGAAGCCAATTATAGAATAAATTGCTTTAGAGTAAAATCGGTAATAGTTTTGCCTAAGGAAAGTGTATAAATCGCCTACGTTATTAGGTGTGCATTAAATTCGCCTAGATTATATCAATTATGTAAAAATCCATTAGTTATAAGTCTGTGTAATAAATCTTCCCAGTTATGAAACAGTGTATAAGTCGCATCAGTTATAGAAACATGTGTATAAATCGCTTAGTTATAACTAGGAGCGTATAAATCGGTTAGTAATAACTGACGTATAAATCAGTTAGTATAACCTTGACGTATAAATCGGTTAGTATAAACCAGACGTATAAATCGGTTAGTACAAATTGACGTATAAATCGGTTAGTACAAACTGACGCGTATAAATCGCTTAGTTATAACTGAGTGTATAAATCGGTTAGTTATAACTGATGCGTATAAATCGCCCAGTTATAACTAAACATATAAATCTTTTAGTTCAAGATTTATGCGTATAAATCGCTTAGTGCAAAAAAGAGACGTATAAATCGTATAGAGCAAAAAAACAGATGCGTATAAATCGCTTAGTGCAAAAAGAGACGTATAAATCGTTTAGTGCAAAATTTTCTCTTAAACACAAACATCAATTCTAAACATCATTCATATACTAAACAGAATCTAAAGCAGACACAAACCACACATGAATCATACGAACACGTGATATTAACCATAAAAATTATCACTTTGATCATGAACCCACATAGGATGTAAAGAGCACATTTTTAGTTTTCCCTTAAGGTTGAAAACGAATGAGATTGATGGACTTGAAGGTAGGACGATTTTGAGCAATGGAGAAAAATAGTTTTGAAAGTGTTTGTGTTTGTGTGAGAGTTAACGAACCGGGTAAGGGGTGTTTGATGTTTGAACTTTTAAAGTTTGACACAAATGCCCCTTCAACTTTATATCCTTATGCATTTTCCTTTAATAAGTTTTCTAAGGCAAAGTATAGTTATACTAATGGCACAAGTAGTCCCTAAAGTTTTAACTACAATGCTTAGCTACTTATTTTTGCTATTCATTCCCTAAAGGCATAAACACATAACATATAAGGCGCAAATAAGTTAAAATTAACTAACTCCCCTTTAATTGTTAATCCGTTATTGTTTAAAACCTTTTTCCTTTTATCACACAATGATTTTTGAAAAAGATATTTGACATTGTCTCCCCCTTAAACAATGACCGTTTTCTATTTAAAGAGTTGTAGTCGTTGTTTGGGTGGTCAAATGTCTTTAAAAATGATTTTCTGATGAATTTTTGATATTAATGTTTTATTTTTGAAAACAACACCATACAAATAAGATTTCTCTTATTTTTAACACATAAGTGCACTAACACGTACACTTATAGAATAAAGAAAGTGTGGGTTGTGCTACAAAGTAAGCACAAGCCTTTGAATGAATATGAAGTAATTCATTCTCAAGAAAAATAAATTTCCCGTTGTGAGGTCAAGTTTTCTTTTTGAAATACTTGCCTTTAAGATGATGACCGGGTTGCTATCGGAAATAATAGCAAGTCATTTTGGCATGTTTTAAAAGCTTTTTAAACTTCTGCTCGAACTTCATTTACAGCCTCGTATCATTATTAAATGACATTTCTAAAGCCGTAAATGTTATCGATTTTCAAAAAACATGCCAGAGATACATATTTTTTATATTTTTCTGATTTTTTATTTTCTTTTTGAATTTTTTTTATATAAAATGAAAAATCTTTTTGGGTTTTTCTGATTTCTTATATACATATAATACATAGGATATACCGTGAGTAACCACCCTTACTCGTTCTCTTCCTCTGTCAGACAGCGTTTCCGGAGACATGCTTCTCATACCTAGCTTTTTGATCAAGAAATTGAATCTTTCTCTTGGCAAGGGTTTGGTGAAGATGTCAGCCAGTTGATATTCCGTCCGAACAAAGTAAAGTTCCACAATTCCATTCTCTACCTGCTCCTTTATAAAATGGTAGCGTACATCGATGTGCTTTGCTCTTGAGTGTTGAACGTTGTTGTAGCATAGAGCAATTGCACTTTTGTTGTCGCAGTACAAAGGAATCTTATTGAACTGAAAGCCATAATCTGTTAGCTGTGAACGCATCTATAAGATTTGAGCACAACACCAAGATAAGGCAATATATTCAGCCTATGCACTCGAGATTGCAATGCTCTTTTGCTTCTTGGAAGACCAGCTAGCAAGTTTGTCACCTAAGAATTGAACACTTCCTGATGTACTTCATCTAGTGTCCTGACAATCTCCGCGTGATCTGCGTCTGAATATGTTGTTAGAGACATACCGGTATCCTTCGAGTACCAGAGACCCATGTTAATGGTTCCCTTTAGGTATCAAAAGATCCGCTTAACCGCATTTAAGTGCTTTTTGGTAGGCTTTGCCTGATACTGGGCACATAAGCAGACTGCATAAATAAGGTCGGGTCTACTGGATGTTAGATACATGAGGGACTAATCATGCCAGGGGTAAATGTAGCATCAACTGGTGTCCCCGTAGATATTCATCTAGTTTATTTCTTTCCCAAGGTGTTCTACAGAATCACTAGTGAGCGAACATATTTTTTAATAATAATGCATAAGCATTATTTTGATTGGTTTAGGAAGATGCCCTCTAGGACTTTGAGAAATTTGTAATCCTAAAAAGAATGACATTTGCCCCATCATCGACATCTTGAACTTAGTGGTCATCAGATTAGCAAACTCATTACACATAGCAGTATTAGTAGATGCAAATATTATATCGTCAATATAAATTTGTACCAGCAATAAGTCGTTTCTTGCTTTTCATGTGAAGAGTGTTAGATCAACTACACCTTTGGAGAAATGTTATGAAATGAGGAAACTTGACAGCATGTCGTACCATGCACGTGGTGCTTGTTTGAGACCAGGTCTAGGGCCTTTTTGGCGCTCATAACACATGCCATGGTTAAATCCCTGATCCAACAAATCCTTCTGGTTGCGACACTAGACCTCTTCTTTGAGCTCGCATTTAAGAAAAGTCGTATTTGGACATCCATTTGGAAAATACATCATATTCTTGAGGTTGTATTTGCTACGAATATACGGATGGCCTCCAGTCTTGCAACCGTGCAATGATTCCTCGAATTGGTGTCTCGTCCTCTTTCCGAATCCTTGAGCAACTAATCTAGCCTTATTCTTTAGTACCTCGCCAAATTCGTCCGTCTTAACCTTATAAATCCATTTTAGCTTTATCAACATGACTTTATCTAGACACGACACCAATTCCCAAACTTGTAGCCTTTCAAATTCATAAATTTCTTCTTGCATTGCATCGATCCAATATGGTTTCGTTCCAAATTGCTTGTTTGAAGTTTCTTTGGTTCTACATAAGTAGGAAGGCATCAAAAGAACATCAAGCATGCATCAGTCTGATTGCTTTCTGGTGGAGACAGATCGAGAAGGATCTTCGATCATATTTGCTATTGGATGACCCTTAATCCATCTTACAAGTGATTTAAATGGAGTGTGGGTTGGTCTCACATTAGATGACGATCCTTGAGAAGTTGAGTCTTCATGAAGAGATTCATGAAGTAGATCATCATGAAAATGTGGTGTTTTTGGTGATTCTTCAAAACCTTGAGACATAATTGGAGAATGTTCTTGATCTTGTTTTGATGGGATACTTGTTGATGGAGCATCTTGGTCAATTGACGTAGACACACGTGAATCGGCTAAATCAACAGCTCTTGGTTCATTAGCTACTAGAATTGGAGAGACAACAATTTTTGGAGGATTAAAGTATTCATCAAACATAGGTTGGAACAAACGATCCCAAACATCTCTTTGTGATGGATTTCAAGGTTATTGAGGAATAGCGTTTGAAACGAGTCCTGAACTGGATGTTGCAGGAGTCATTAATTGAAGCTTAGGCCCTAAACCAAATTGTTCAGAAGCCATAGTCGTCAGTGTAACAACTGTGCTTTGAGCAGGTTAGTCAACCGTTAGTATTGATTAGAATTTTCATTATGGTTATAGTAATTAAGTGTTTATGTGCTCTTATGCGAGATGGGTACAAATCCATTGAGCGTGATCGTCCTCATGGTGATAAAGTTAGGTTGCTATGGATATTTTTATTATTTTCACAATTTTAGTGACAAATGAAAATGAGGTAAAAATTTTATGTGTGTACGTAATTAAATTGTATAATATGTATATGTATACTATTGGTACAATAGCGAATTCGCGAGTTTAGAATTTAGTTAGATGAATTTTAGTGGTAATAAGTAAAAAAAATGATTAGAAATGAAATTTATTTATAGTTATTTAAGTTAGTTTAATTTAAAAGGGTTTGCTAAAATAAATAAAGGTTTTTATAAAAAATGTCAAAATTAAGGGTTGAATGTGTAATTAATAACGATTAAATAAAAAAAATATAAATAACAAATATATATTAATAAATTTCAAAATTTATAAAAAAAAATTAAAAAAATATTTTAAGGGGGTGTTTATGGGCCGGTTATAAAGAAAAAAAAGAGAAAACTAATTTTAGTAAAACTAGGATTCTAATATGGTAATTATCTAAGTCTTTTTCTCTTGACTATAAATACAAACCCATATCCCCTATTTTTTTACACCGGTCGAACTCAAGAGCAGAAGAAAAGAAAATAATAATTTTTTTTATTCAAGATCAATTTGGTGGTTAAGGTTCAAGAATTAAAGATCAAGGTATGTTTAAAAACTTTAATTGATTTAACTTTCTTTTAATTCATGTAACAACAAAGTGATGGATAAATTAGGGTTTCATAAAAATCAGAATATTAATGATATTTAATGATGATAGAATGATTAGGGCTTGATTAGGGTTATGATTATGCTATTGGTTAGGTTAGATTTGCGTTAAAATTGATTTAGGGTTAAGCAGAATTTTGGGTCGTGTTCAATGACTGATATCTTGATGATAAAAACGTTCTTTGATATGTTTCTTGAGCCTATGAATAAGCCAAAAGAGTCTACTTTCCAGAAAATCCGGCCTCGAAAGTTTTTAAGGTAAGGAAGTCATTCAAATGTTGGTTACACTAAAAGTTGTCAGAACAGTAAATACGAGTCAGATTTAGGTCATGTTTGTGAGGGTAAAACCTATACTTTAAAAGTGGGAATTAAGCTTATCCCTTAATACAGTAGTTAATTTCCATATATCTATGGATAAACCTGTAAAAAATAGTCTCTGAAATCATGTCTAAGTATGGTAGTTAGAGTGATATATTTAGGTGTGCAATCAGATCCGAATTAGACTGTTTTTGAAAGTTTGAATTTTATTTGAGGGTAGTTACACAAGTAAATAATATTTGGATCACAAAGGTATTAATTTACTCATAAAATGACCATGGTTGATTTTTGGTATAATTATGAAAGATAAGTAAGCGTAAGGGTTTTGGGTACGTAAAAGAGACACTAAAATTCTGAAATTCTGATTTAATTATAAGTAGCAAGTGTAAAGTGTTAGTAAGAAAGTTAAGGGTGGCATGGGTTGTCGAGTGACCCATGATGTTTAACTAACCCTTTAGACAACCATCATATGTAGGTGGTACATGGTACAAGAACTTTTAGCTTGGTCGCGTGGTAAACCGGGTTTAATTATATGTAAGTTGCTGTAGAGATTTGGAAGCTTGCGTTTGAGTATCCATGTGAGTTTATATAGTCCCATTTTTTACTATGTTTTCTGTATGGAAAGGATACAAAGTAATATTGATTACTGTGAATTATGTGTTTCAAGTTACTCCATGGACTCTTTCAGTTGCTATTATATGTTAGTGCTGCAAGTTCATGTGTATGCAAAGTTTTCGCCTACTTTGTGGGTAAGATCCTTGGAGGTGATCAACTCCTTGTGATATTGTGTGGATACGGTACCAAGAGTCTGGAATTGGGGACATCATTCCTCTCCATGACTGTTTTTGTTGCATTGGATCAGGGGACACGTTCCGTCTCAATTGTGATACTTAGTTTCAAGAATGCTAGCATGTATAATAGCCAGCTTATTTGTCCTGCTTTGTTTTGTTTTTATAATCACAGTAATTTATTTAAATCTTGTATTGGTGTCGTAAAACCTATGACTCTCACCAACCATTGTGTTGACGTTTTAAGCATCATTTTTAGGTGAGCGTTATGAAGGTGTTGAAGTTAATAAAAGTGGCTAGAGAGACCATTAGGATGGCATTGGAAGTTCTCATTTGATTGTCGTCTAGTATTTGTTTGCATGAATTCTAAATGTGTTTAATTTTATAGGTTGGGCGAGGCATTGTTCTTTGTATTGATGGGAGACCCCCTTTTCATTAATAACAAGGAATGTCGTTCTTTTGTTTTACTGTATTTTCATGACACATCGTGTCGATTATATTATAGTTATGCATATATGATTCTCTATTGTTGACACCATGTGTTTAGATGATATTATCCATGAAGTACCGCCTCGTGTTTCCCCCCCGCCTTGGCGGTAAGACAGATTGGTAATCAGAGCCTTTGGTTATAGAGGAAGTAGTGTTGAGCCTAGACTAAAACCTAAGAGTCTTCATATAGATGCATTTTTAGGGCTAATGTGTAGATATTTATTACTATTATACTTGCCCTAAATTTATAACTTTATTATCTTAATTTTTTCTAACTTTTTATTTTAGCTATTTTGTCTACTAATATCTAGTATAGTATTTATAGATTCCGTTTACTATTATAGCTATGTTTCCCTTATACCGTAAGAAGTTTTTGTTGGAAACCATTTTTCTCAATTGACTTAACGCTATATGAATCCAAAAGAGGAGCCAATGAGAAGAGAGCCTCTTATGGAACTAAAGGAATAGGGTAGTTGATCGCTTTGTTGAATGCTCTAGTAAGGCATTGGTCCCGCGAGTCGGGTGACTCTTGGGAAAGGGCAAAGTCAACACCCAACGAGGCTCACATAAGTATATTACGTGCATTTACCGCGACATGTTCTATCGAAGATTTCTTTCAGATATTACGTCTTTTGGGCACTTCAAGACCGTCGTTTCTTTTTGTCGTTTTCGATTTTATAGCTATGTTTCCCTTATCCGTAAGAAATTTTGTTGGGAAACCATTTTCCCAAATGGACTTAAGCGCTATAGAGATCCAAAAGAGAAGCCAATTAAGAAGGAGCCTCTTATGGAACTAAAGGAGATATGGTAGTTGATCTCATGTCGAATGCTCGTAGTAGGCATGGACCCGCGGAGTCGGGTGACTCTTGCGAAGGTAAAGTCAAACCCAAGCGAGGCTCAGCACAAGTTTTATTTCGTCTTTATACTTCGACACTTCTATCGAAGATTACTTTCCGGATATAGTTTGTAGATCCTTAATGAGTAGATCTTCAGCCTATAGGTAGGAGTAGATGACTTGTATAAATACAACCTCAGTTCTACATAGAGGTTTTGAAATGATCACTAGTGTCAAAGCGGAATAATAAACACAATGCAAAAAGAAAATAATTTATAAGGAGTAAGATCGGTTCTAAATAATTGGATTTCACTAACTATATGAAATGTTCTGAAGGTGTACATTTCACTATGCCATAGGGTCCTTTTATACTTGTAGGAAACCCTAATAGCTTAATACATAAACGCGTATAAAAGATATAAACGCGTATAAAAGATATGCATACACTGTCCCTAAAAAACTCATGCTATCCTAACATAACTATTACAATTTGTACTACCCCTGACTACTATAAAATTACCCAGTAGTAAAAACCCATTATGTCTACCAAAGTACTAATGATAATATTACACTAGACCAGGAGTAACTACTAAATATGCTACCTATTATAATGACTATATCTACCATAGTCACTATGAATACAATATCTAATACTCCTCCCCCTCAAACTTGAATTTGACTTGCTTAAGTTCCAATTTCAATGATAGAGCTTCGTCATGAGCATCATGAAGGATGAAAGTAAGTCATCTGCACCAGCGGAAAATTTGAAATATAACCTTGAGCATCCAAAACAGCTTGTGCAGTTGACATTAAGCCAGCAATAAGTCATCATTAAGCCATTCCGATTGAAACCTTTGTTTGAATAATCTTGAAACTATAGGGATCAAGTAGAAATGGTCCCTTCAGCATCTCATACATCTTTGAACATCAACAATATAGATACCACCACAGCTACATGAATGGATTTGTGAGCCTCTACCAGTAGCCATCCACTCCATGGGCTAGTCAGACTTTGGCCCCCAGAAAGGGTCAAATCCATGTTGGACTGAGAACCAGTTTCAAACTTTCAGACATGAATCCTAGTAAGTGAAAACTATATGATTTTGGTAAATCATTACAAACCATGAACGTATTTGATATGTTTTTAACCGCTGCCGTTTGCTCAGGACCAAGCAACTATTAACTATGAAGTATGGTTGAGTTGATTACCATACAACTTAGTAGCAAGTGACAACTATATAAAAACGAATTTGTTTAAGATCTTACCAAAAGCCGATTGCTGTTGGACATAGCCAACTCTTAACTATAAGTATGGTGAGTTGATTACGCCAATAACAACTTATTAGCAAGTGCAACTATATAAACGGATTGTTAAGAAGAACAAGAATTATAGACTAAGATCGTTTCTCATAAGTGGATTTCAACTAACCTATATGAAAGTGTTCTGAAGGTTACATTTCCTATGCCATAGGGTCCTATTTATACTTGTAGGAAACCCTAATAGCGATAATACATAAAACGCGTAAAAAGATATGCATATTCACATTCCTATATAACTCAATGCCATATCCCTAACTAACTATGTACATTTGACTACCCGAACTAACTTAAAATTACCATATAGTAACCATTATTGTGCTACCAGTACTAATGACAATATTACTCTACCAGGAGTAACTAATATGCTACAGTAGTAACTATTAATACAGATATTCCCTACAACGTCTTTTGGGCACTTCGAGACCATCGTTTCTTTTTGTCGTTTTCGATTTTATTTTTATATAAATAAGTATTTCTTTGATGGAGCATCCTTTCTGTGTTATATTGGAGTGGTTTAAGATGTGCAATGTGGTATATGTGCTTATATGTGCGTTATCATTGAGAGGTGTAGTCTTGGAAGTAAGTATACGTGTGAAAGGATGCAATTATAATTATGGTGGCCAACAAAATTATAAAGGCATCACATGAACGTAGACTGTGACCATGGATTACATTAATCGGTGTATGCTTGTTAGTCGGTAAGTGTAAAGATGAGATATTATGTGCGGTTTATTATGTATAGTTATGAGTTATTAATTTTCCCTTTTTAACTACGCTTGCGGATACCCCAGATACATGTTATTATTATTATTGCGATTATGGAGTTTGTTCGTCTGCTTGATTATTTGTTCGGTTATATATAACCCTCATTTTAGCATCCCTTGTTTGTACCATGACGTTATGGATGATCTAACTTTTCTATTCGACGTCTTGATGAATATTGGTTGTTCGGTTCTCTGCTATCTTGGATATTTGGAGTTTCATTGGTTCTTTCGTGGTACTGATTACTCGTATGAGTATCAAAATTTTCTTTTAAGCACTAATTGTTCCTAACATATTAGTGCGGATCATTACTCCGTTCTTTATATATCCTTTGGTTTTCGTAACATGTTGCGACATGTTAGTACTGACGCTTTTCTATGGTTTTTCTCTTGATCATAAGTACGGATTAGTCTTTACGTTCTTCTTTTGGTTCGTAATGTCTTCGTATGAAATTCTCTTGAGCATGTTCGCACCACTGTTATTCTGACCATATGGTTCATGGTACTACTACGTTTCGCTTTCATTTCCAAACACTAAAATTAGTTAGAGTCTTTACGTGTTTTACAATCACTTATTGGTATTATATGACCATGTTTGAGTAACAGATTATATATTCAAGTCGAATTATGAAAACCTTTTGAAGTATATCTTGATGGTGTTTGGGGAAAACTATATTGAAATTTTGTGAAAATGTCTCTTTTAAGAAAAACTACGTTTACAATAAATTTTGAAACAATATGATTAATTGGTTGATCTGACAAAAATAATTTTGTTTAGATAATATTAATGAATACGAATATGATAAAATTTATTAAAGGCTGGTATTTTGATAAATTTTATAATTTTAAAAAAAGGATGTTAAAGTAATTTATAAGAGTAAGATAGCGATACACTTTTAAATGACTGTCTCCTCTCCTGGATTTTATACAACCATGATTAAAATGAATTTTTATAAAGTTATATTTAAGTACGATATTTATTGGTGATTTTTATAATTAAAACGACTTTTTTTATTATTATAAATTAATTTTTATAAAAATATTATTTAGTTGGTTCTTTCGAGTGAAGTCGGTTATTGGTATAAGAATCCTATCTTTTCATTTATCAATCTTGATACGTATTGTTATTCGTTAATGTTTTATTTTGGGTCTTCGTATCTTTTGATTCTTTCGTTTGCGTTTTCTATCGGTACATTTATTCTATCCTTCCTTTTAAGGATTCTTATGACATTTGATCCGCATCTATTTCCATATGTGAAATCCTTTAGATGTTTTCTAGCCTTTGATTCGATATTCGTTTGCTACCCTATTCGATAGTTCGTAATCTTTAGGATTCGTTTTGATGTATCTTTATTTGAATCAGCCACCTCTGTGGGGACACCTGTTAGTTCAAGAAGAAGGAAAGTTGTTTGCCTAGTTTTCCAAGTATGAATTCTGGCTACAAGAAGTGAGTTTCTCAAACATGTGGTTAACAACAATGATATTCACGTAGACTCTAGTAAGATAGAAGCAATGAAGAATAAAAAGTACCTAAGACGCCATCCGGGATTCGATCATTCTTGGGATTGGCAGGTTACTACCGACGTTTCATAGTAAATTTTTCTAAGATTTCCAAACCCCTTACTTCACTGACTCAGAAGAATAAGAAGTAGGAGTAGGCCAAGGAACAAGAGGAAGCTTTTCAGACGTTAAAGGGCAATTTATTAAATGCACCAATATTGGTCATTGCATTCTGGATCTAAGGAGTTTGTAGTTTACTGTGGGGGATGGGCGTCAATACAAGGTATAGTTGTGTCCTCAGGCAAGAGGCAAGGTAAATAACACGACTGCAAAAATACCGCGTGGCCTGGACCAACTAATAGGAAGGAAGGAAGGTGGAGGTATGTATTTATTATGGGTTTCATTAATAGGTGATGTAAGGACATAATGAAGACGAGGCTCATGCAGTCAAGGTAACTTGGTACATTCAGGACGTATAAACGTACATGACCTTAAAGAATGAATGGTGGCCATGTATGTAGAAGGATATTGTTACAATATGTTAGCAATTGTTTTGACTTTTTAAACAGGGAGAATACTAAAACATCAAAGACCTTCGGGTTTATTGTAACAACTAGAGATACCCAAGTGGAAGTAGGATATAATAACTATGGACTTTCTTACAAGGTTGCCAAGATCAAGTAGTGGGTATGATACAAATTGGGTAATAGTCGATAGACTGACTAAGGTATGCCCATTACATGGTAGTACGTAAAGATTTTATAAATGGAGAATTTGGCGAGACTTTACACTAATGAAGATAGTAACAAGGCATGGAGTGCATGTGTCAATCATCTCAGATCGTGGGTGGAAGAGTTACTCGAGGCTTTGGTAGACATTGCAGAAGGCATTGAGAACACGGCTAAAACATGCGTACGACTTATCATCCTCAAACGGATAGACAAAGTAAGCGTACCATTCAGACTTTGAAGGATATGTTGAGAGCGTGCGTGATTGATTTTTTTTGGTGGTAATTAGGATACTCGTCTACCCTTAACTGAGTTTTCTATAATAATAGTTTTATCATTTGGGTGTTTGATGTGCTCTATTTAAAGCGTTGTATGGAAGAAAGTGTAGGTCACATATTCTATAGGCTGAAGTTGGAGAAAGTGGTTTGATTAGGCCGAGTTGGTACAAGAGACAACCGACAAGGTAGTCTTGATCAAGGAGAAGCTCAAAGCGGCTAGAGATTGCCAAAAGAGCTATGTTAGCAATATGCGTAAACATTTAGAGTTGAAGTTGGTGATAAAGTGATGTTGGAAGTGTCGTCTTGGAAAGATGTAGTGCATTTGGAAAAGAAAGAAATGTTAGCACCAATATATGTGGGGGACCCTTCTGAGAACATTAAAGGGATCTGTCCTATGCCTATTGATTAAAGATTGTCTCCAATAATATTAGTAGCCTTAATTTGATGTGTTTCAAATTTAAAGTAGTATTGGACGAATACAAATCCGCATGTGCATTTAGAAGAAATTAAGGTAGACAAAACTCTTCGTTTTGGCTGAAGAACCTGTTGAGATTATTGATCGTGAGGTTAAAAGTTTGAAGCGTAGTAGGATTCCAATAATTAAGTCCATTAGAACTCAAAGCGAGGTCATAAGAATTTCATAAAAACTAAGTATCCACATTTGCTCGTTGAGCAAGCTATCGTTGGATGTACTAATTAAAGTTGGGTTACATAGTTACTGACATACTTAAGAAGTTAGTTCCCAGGCACCCTGAAATGTTCTGAGGATGTACGGTTTAATGTTAAATTTTGAATAAACTCGAAGTCGCTGATTCATTCAAAAACGTGAGCTTTGTACAACTCGTAACTTATGTTTTTCCAAGACAGTTCTTGTTTGCTGCGTTGCGAGGTAGGTTATGGAATGACGTTTGTTACCAACTTAAGGTTTTTGACGAGTTTCCTCGATGACGGGCGATGTTCATGTAGTTTGGATGTTATTTTTGCTTAGAGTTGTTATGCTTGCTATTCGTACCCTTGTATGGGCAAGGCAAAGAGACTTAACTCTATTTTCCTAGCATGTAGCATGTTTCTTGTATGAGTTTCTTAAGTGATGAATGAAACTACTTTATCGTTTACTTGCATGAATTGCTATATTGCTACTTGTTGGGAATATATTCTTGCACTTGTACTTCTTACTTTGTTTTGTAGCAATAATCGCATAAGATCGATCCCTTGGTGCCCCAAACGAAGGGGAGCTTACATCAAGGAGGAGTCTTTGTAACAACTATGATTTAAGCAGGTTAGTTTATACCTTTAGAAATGGCTAAGTGTCCATTTTGTACGTTTCTTGCGTGCTATGTGTTCATTTTGTAGGTTGAAGTGGTTTACGTATGTGCATGATGTCATTTTAGAGGTAAATGATTATCTTGTTTTATGTGCATATAAGTTTGGTGTTAAGTATTCCATTTGTTTACGTGTGGTGATAATGGAAATGAAAGACGTGTTGCATACGTTGCTACGTCAATTCTTGGGTTTTAAGAGTTAAGCGTTTATAAGAAGTGTAAGTTATTGGAAAGGAAGCATGTGAGTGAAATATGGAAGTTTGTAGTAAACTTTCCATAAATAGAAAGTGAAATGTGAAATGAAAAGTTATTTTTAGAAAGTTTAGTAAGTAGCGTTTATGTAAAAAGGTTTACCCAAATTAGCTTAGGTTTTTGTAGAAAATTAGGGTAATGTAGATAATAATATAATTAATAAATAAATAAAAAATAATAATAATATATTCATTAAGGGGTGCGTCCGGTTTTAAAAGAAAAAAAAATTAATTGTTTTAAGTTATAGTTAAGTTAGGACTCTATTTAATTAAGTTAAATAAAAAAACCTAGTCATAATTTTCTTTTCTCCCTACCTTGGTGTGCCATACAATTTTACCTCCCCAAAACCCTAAGGATTCGAATTTTGCTAGTGATCCAAGAGCATTCAAGAGTTGTGATTTAGGTGCTAAGAATCAAGGTAAGTGTGTTTAATCCTAGTTAATTAATGTATTTATGTAACCCTAATTATGATGGATCTAGGGTTTTAATTAAAATACAAAATTTTTATGATATATTATGGTTGTAGTATGTTTAGGATTGAATTAGATGCGTATGCATGATTGTGGTTTGGTTAGATTTGCGTTAAAACTGGATTTAGGGTTGAGCAGAATTTTGAGCCGTGTTCAACAACATTTATCTTGGTGATAAAAATGAATATTTATATGTTTTTTGAGTCTATTAATAAGCCAAAATAGTCTACTTTCCAGAAAATTCGGCCTCAAATGTTTTTAAGGTCGGGAATTCATTTAAATAATTTTTATACTAAAAGTTATTAAAACAGTAAATACGGGTCAGAATTAGGTCATGTTTGGGAGGGTAAAACCAATACTTAAAAATGGAATTAAGCTTATCCCTTCTACAGTAGTTAAGTTCCATATGTCTATTGGTAATCCCGTAAAAATTAGCCTCTGAAAGCATGTGTAAGTATGGTAGTTAGAGTGATATATTTTGGTGTGCAATCAGATCCGAATTAGGACAGTTTTGAAGTTTGATTTTATTTGAGGTAGTTACACATGTAAGTAATACTTGGCAATCACAAGGTAGTTAATATACTCATAAATGAACATTGGTGATTTTTGGTATAAATTATGAAGGTCATTAAGTAAGGATTTTGAGCACGTAAAGAGACACTAAAATTCTGTAATTCTGATTTAATTATAAGTAGCTAGTGTAAAGTGTTAATGAGATGGTTAAGCTTGGGCATGGTGTCGGGGTGACCCATGATGGTTAACTAAACCCTTAGACATCAATCATATGTGTGTTACATGGATTAGAGCTTTTAGCTTGGTCGCGTGTAACCTTGTTTATTTATTTGTATAGTTGCGTGTTGAGATTTGGAAGCTACGTTTTAGTATTCAGGTGAGTTTCATAGTCTATCTTTTCACATTGCTTTTAAATTGGGATGGAAATGATGCAAATGTATTTGAAAATGTTCTGATTACTATGATTATGTGTCTTTATTTTGAAAGTGTATGGACTTTACTTGGCTATTGTATGTTACGTGCTAAATGCTTATGTGTATTTGGATCTGGGTAACGTTCCTACCCATTTGTTGTGATATCGGGATCGAGGGTAACGTTCCTACCCATTTGTTGTGATATCGGGATCAAGGGTAATGTTCCTACCCATTTGTTGTGATATCAGGATCGAGGGTAACGTTCCTACCTATTTGTTGTGATATTGAGATCGAGGGTAACGTTCCTACCCATTTGTTGTGATAGCAGGATCGAGGGTAACGTTCCTACCCATTTGTTATGATATCGGGATCAAGGGTAACGTTCCTACCCATTTGTTGTGATATCAAGATCGAGGGTAACATTCCTACCCATGTGAAGTGATGTTTTTAATGGATCGAGGGTAACGTTCCTACCCAATTGTTGATACTTGTTAGATCAAGGGACACGTTCCGTTCCCATGCTCGTTATGGTTACATTTGCATGTTAGCTTGTATGATAGTATAGTAATTGTCTTGCCATGTTTGCATTAAT
>BQNB010067632.1:2076-34134 GCA_026074375.1 Tanacetum coccineum | reverse complement strand
AATCAATAAAGTGGTTATTTTAACATTATTTAAGCATGATAGGATAGATTATAACAATATTTAACCATTATAACATTTAGTTTTAAGAAAAACGCGAAATTAGGGTTTCGGGTGTACGGTTTTGGATCAAAATGGAAAATGAGCATGAATTGAGTTATGAAACTTTAACAAGAGTATATTTAGGATCATATGAACATTATAAGGGTGTAGTAGCAGAAGTAGAACATTCAAAACCTGGGTTTGAGCTTCAATGATCAAAAATGGGTCGTTTCGGGTAGTATTTCCACTCGTACGCCTTGTATCTTTACTCCGGGGCTTCAATTCTTCAGGGCTTCACTTCTTGAACTTCTTTAATGATCCTAGGATCATAAGGGAGCAAAGGATTGCTGCCTATAATGGGTATGAGATAAGAGAGTGGGGGATGAGAATGAAGTGAAGGTTTCTAGCTCTATTTATACTAGTTTGAGATCAAGGAGGTTAAGGAAGCTCATGAATCTGATGTGAGACACTTGGAAGGTCTATTACATGATGTGGTGAAGCTAGGGGCTGAGTATGGATGAGTCATGGATGCTAGAAAGCAACTAGAAGGGTGTTTGTGGTGGTACTTCAGCCGCGGCTGAAATGAGTCATCAAGGGGGTCATGTGGCTTTATTTTTGACCAAGGAAAGGTATAAGGAGGTGGGTAAGCTGCTTAAGGGTTTCTAGAAGGAGTTCATGTAAGTATCTTGCACATGGATGGGTCTTAAATGGGTCAAAATGGGTCAAGTTTAGCCGCGGGTCTGTTTTGGGCTCGGCATGGTTTTCAAGAGTCTTTCCAAGGTACATTGTGTTTATAATGATTAAGGATAGATGAAATAGGTTGTTAAGGTCTGGTATTAAAGTAATTAGCAAATATTAGCAATTGGTTTGGGTTAAAACGGATTAGAATTGAAGAAACGAGGTCACGGGTTCAAATAGGGCTCGTTTAGGGTTTTCTTGACTTTCTAGGTTTATATTTCTTGTACATTGGGTCAATAATGATAGATAATGATTTTTAAACTCATTTTATGAGTTTACAATGGTCCTTGGTTGGTTATTTGGTATTAGAATTAAAATGGGTAGAAAATAAATAAACGGGTCAAACAATGATAACTAGAGGCATAATTAGGTTTTCTGATTCGTTAAGGTTTTCTAAGCTTTGATTTCTTGTACATTGCCCAAGTTAATGAAGATAATGATTTGTAAACTCATTTTAAGAGTTTACAATTGGCCCCTGGTGGTTTTATTTGAGATTAGAATGGTTAAAAGAGTAAAACGGTTAAATGAACCAATAGTACATTAGTTTCTAGATATGTTTTACGTAAAATTGTAGAAAAATGATGAAGTAATGATGAAATAATGATTGGAATAGATTGCTAAGAATTGTAAAATAAGTTTTACAAAAACTTTTTTTATTTAAAAATTTGAGTGTTGGTTTGGGTTTAAAAGGATTATAATAAAGAAACGGGTTCCATTGTGTACTTATTTTACTCGGAGTAGGCTTTCTGACTTTTGAATTAGGTTTTGAGTGAAAAGATGATGAAAAGTTTATGAATATAATAATTGTGGTTTTACACATGTATATGGACGTGTAGTATCATGTACATAAGGGTTGGAAGAAGAAATTTGAATGAAAAACGAGGTAAAACGGCAATTTGGAGATCAGCTTAATGACTTGTACATTGAGCTTTTAAAAGCTTGTACTTTTGACTTGAAGAGATTTTAATTTTTCAATGATATGTTATAAATATGTGTACATATGCCTTTAGTAGCTGTGTATTCACTTAGATATTAACATTCAAGAATTAGGTTTATGAGGCATACGAAAACGGTTTAAAAGCCTGTTGATTATAATAACGTTGCGAAATGTACCATATAGGAATAAATGTAACTTTATAATAAGGATATTATGATATTGAATTACCAATTGTAGATGTTTTCCTTGACATATAGAATGACTAGAATGTCAAGATAGGTTGCGTGAGCTTGTCTACTTTAGTTATGCAATTTACATGACATACTGAGATATATAAGTAATGTAATAAAGCGAAAAATTTCCCCGTATAATTGTGATAATAGTAAAATAGGTTTTGCATTTGATGAAAATTCTTGGGTTGTTATAGTCTCCACCCCTTACAGAAATCTCGTCCCGAGATTTAATTGAATGTTATAGTGGTATTGTTTAGAAATAGGTACTGGGTATGAATTTAGGTTAATCAAGGTCACAAGTTCACGTGTGTGATGCATTTATAATTATGTTGCGCACCATAATTATAATTACCTCCTTTCACACGTCTACTTATTTCCAAGATTACACCTCTTGATGACAGCCAATAGAATTTCTTCAGATTCTGATAGAACCTGGGTGATGAAATACTTTGATTTATGAAACCTGTGGGTTATGGGCCTACCATGCTTCTGCTGTGCTACTGTGATCGTAAAGAATCGTTATTCATTAACCTTTAAAAGTCAACATCGAATAAGAATGCTATCACAAGTCTTTGTCAAAATCTTCATACCTAGTGGTATTGAAATCATTTGACATTGTATAGATTCTTGTGTGTTTCCTTGTTATTAGGTTGCAGAATATAATAGAGAATTTTTAGAATACGGAGATCATGGAATAAGTGATGTCAAGGAATGATTATGAATTTGTAAGAGAGTTGCTAATTACGTGAGATACAGATTTTTAAATGAACAGATGATGAAGGTAATAATGATAATGAAGGTAATAATGATAATGATTAAGGAATTGTTTGTACAAACGGATTGAAAGAAACTTGTTTGTACGTATGTTATATACTTAAGCCTACTTATTTATAATTAGTCACTTACAAAAAGAAGCGTTCAACTCCTTGTAACTGAGAATTTATAAATTCATAGTTCAGGGATTTATAATTTCCTTATTCAAATGAAGAAGCATTCTAATTCATTTCAATAAGATGATCATAAATCATCTTACCTAAGCATAAAAACATGATATGGTAATGTGTAGAAAATGATATGATCATGATTTGTTAGATAATATTGAGATGTTGATTGTACTGACGCCCATATAATCGAGGATGATAATTTATGTTTCAAAGGTATGAGGAGAGTATTCAGAGTTGAACATGATAGAATTGACGAGTTTTGATACCACCAGATAACAAGATGTAACGGAATTATCACTTTATTATTTCATGGATAACTTTACATACGAACTTTACATATGAAAAAGAGTTGATACTTATGCTAAGTATCTTGTAGTAGAATAAAAGTAACAGACGACGAGGATTGATGATTAGGGTTTTTAGATTGAAGAAGATTCTGATGAGAGTTGAATATCCTCGAGAGTTGTTTCTAGGGTAGAAATCCTAAAGTGAACAAAATTAAACTCATCCCTAAGTATGTTTTCCTGTGGCCCTGTTGTTTGCTTTTGAGCACCGATTCGCATAATGTCCTTTCTTTCCACAGGCATTACAAGTTACGGATACCGTTTGTAGATTGTTTCTAGTGGTTTTGTTTCTGCAGTTCTTGGTCAGATGACCTACTCTGTTGCAAGTCCGGCACTTGACAGTACAAGGACCTATGTGATGTAGGGTGCATCTTTCACACAAAGGACGGTTTCTAGTATATCCGTTGGTGGCAGTATAAATCTTGAAGGTTTCTTGTCTTCTATTCTGCTGTCGGTGGTAATCATTGTTACGGTTGTTATCGTTGTAGTTATTCTGATAGTTGTTGTTGATGATGTTTCCTTTATTCTCAAGTTTTCGTTTGTGATCATTGGTTTCTTGCACGGAATCATGCTTTATTATCTGATCCATTAATCTCTGGGATATGTTGATGGCTTCCTCCAAAGTTTGAGGCTTCGAGGCAGTAACGTTTCCTTCAATGCTTTGCGGTAGTCCCCCGATGAAAGCTTCCATAAGTTTCTCAGAATTCGGCACCATGTTTGGACATAAGATTGTTAATTCTTAGAATCTTCTAATATAAGTCTTGAGATCACTTCCATTTACAGTTAGACCATAAAATTCATCTTCCATTTTCTTGATCTTAGTTCGAGGACAATACTTGTTTTTCAGAAGCCTTTTTAACTCGGTCTAGGTGATTTGATTAGCTTGCTCTATTCCCATAGGCTGGGCATGTGCATTCCGCCAGGACAAGGCATCATCAGTTAAAGTACCAGTAGCAAATGTCACTCTGTCTTCCTCGGCACACTTGCTACGAGAAAACACTGTTTTCTTAGGCACAGTTAGGCTACGGAGGAAAATATTGATTCTAGTTCCGCTCAAACCAGCGAATGAGGCTAACTGCTCCTTCCGTACCATTGAAGTAGAAAGGTTGACAGCTAACGAACTCTTTATAGTTTCCCGTTTTTGCTACAGGAGTTCCAGTAGGTCCGAGTTCTCTATTCGCGATTTCTTGTAACTTACCATTATGGAGCTTGTTGCTTGAGAGCTGAGGAAAAGGAAATGAATCATAATTAGTTGCTGGATGGCAGCTAAAGTTATGGCCGGTGTTTCAGATGTTGACGTCCTTTTGGGAGGCATTCTATCAACATAAGATAACACGTAGTAAGAATGACATCATAAGTTTTAGAAGGTAATACTTAAAAGAAAATGTGATGCTTAAAATGCTTAAAGAGAAATGCTTATTTTTGAATTTTAAGCACTTAGGGTTTATGGTATGAAGACGAAGATAATGATGCAATTGGTGGAAATGATGATGAAAGAGCGATAAGTTGGAAACAATAGGTACGAAACCGGATGCTTGTTTAAATAAATTGACTTATTCCTTTATATGTCTAGATTCTGACAAGGGTTTTATTATTTATACCACACATCCCGTGGCTAAGATAAAGCTATAACTAGTCTAAGAGTTTGTTGGTAGATGACATCCTAAAGATCTTCCTGATCCGTTGGATTTGACTGAGCTTGGATTTTCTCAATGATTTGTTCAAGATCGGAAATTCTGTAGTGAGCAAAGGCAATCTTATCCTTTTGCCCTAACCGCTTCTTTTGAAGTTTGATAATCTGAGTGTGGATTCTCTTAAGTTCGGTCTTTAATTCGTTACCATTAGTACGTTCTTCTTCCATTCTCTCAATGTGGTGAAGATAGAGTTCATCTAAGTAATTCAAAATATCTTTGATTTGTCCCTCATGATGTTTCAGATACATCTTATCTGAACATTTTCCTTTTTTAAATACTTGAGGTGGGTAGGAGTATAAACTGAGGAAGATGGTGATACCAAATTAACGGGGTTTGATTCGGAGATGGATTAGAATAACGTTAGTCGAAGAGGAAAACATGTGGAACTGATTGTTTCTCAGTGGTAATGTTTTTCAGGTATAACAGAAATATCAAGGATCATATAGTAGTTTTTTTTTGGGATGGTGGTACTATTGGAGAATGGAGTGATATAGTTGGTGAAGTAATAGGATCTGGTGATGAAGTAGGTATTTCCCCCCACCACCCCCCCCCACCCCCACCCTTAGCATGCATGCTTGTACGTCTTCAAATAAGTATTATTGTAGAAAGATGAGAATACACGGTTGAATCATCATTATAGTTTGAGTTTTCGAAGAGTTTAAAAGAATTGCTTACAATGAAGCTGGGAATAAATATGATGGAGACCCGAGAAGTATTGTTAAAGAATTATTCTTTGAGGAAAAGCATCCTCAATATCGAAGTAAAGGGTTGGAGAAGACATGTTCTATTAACAACTAATTGTAAAAACTAAGTTATTTATGATATAAATATAGTATAATGAAGTATGTATCTTTACATATTGATCCGGAATGTAGTGGCACGGAGGACTTTGATGGCTAGAAAAAGAAATGTGGTTATAGTTAAGGTTTTGACCTTGTTCTCTATAACCATGGCGCTAATACCAATCTGTAACACCCCCATTTTTACAATATAGCAGCGGAAGATAATCTGGGGTATTACTTCATGGATTCATCAATAATGCTCATAGAAAATGACCAAAATGAGGACGTTTATTCAAAGATATGTTATCATTCATTTCAAATCTGAGTTTATTTACAAAGTCAGGTCCCCAAATCTAGTTACACTCACATTAGTGAATGATAAAAAGTTTTTCGGCCATCTTATGGTCCATGCCACTCCGTGCCGTATATTGCTCAATAACCTGAGATAAACATGCTAAAAAGTCAACACAAAGGTTGAGTGAAATTCATAGGTTTGATAAACAATTTGAATACAAGTCATAGTGTAATAATTGTACAAACACAATTATTATGAAAATGTTATTGTTATGATCTTGGGTCACGTTATTATATACCCGTTATTTGTAATAATTGCAACGAATGAAATTATCGTAGTAACAGTGTATTACTGCGTTATCGTTTTGTTTGGTCTGTCTGGTATATGAAGTTTTAACGTAACGCAAGTTTAAAATAACGATTCGTTAGGCTAGGAAGCAAAACGGATCAAATTAGGGTTTCAGAACGTAAACGCATGGGTTTTAAGTTCAAATTCATTCATTAATCAATAAAGTGGTTATTTTAACATTAGTTAAGCATGCTAGGATAGATTATAACAATATTTAACCATTATAACATTTAGTTTTAAGAAAAACGCGAAATTAGGGTTTCGGGTGTACGGTTTTGGATCAAAACGAAAAATGAGCATGAATTGAGTTATGAAACTTTAACAAGAGTATATTTAGGATCATATGAACATTATAAAAGTGTAGGAGCAGAATTAGAATATCTAGAACCTGGGTTTGAGCTTCAAGGAGCAAGAATGTGGGACGGGTCATTCGGGGTAGTATTTCCTTCGTACGCCTTGTATCTTTGTTCCCGGGGCTTCAAATTCTTCGAAGCTTTGCTTCTGATTGTTTCCTTATATGATCCTAGGATCATAAGGAGCAGAGAAAGGTTTCTCACTTGGGTTATAGATAAGAGAGTTGGGTGCAAGTTTGAATGAAGCATATAAGGTCCTATTTATACTAGTTTGAGACCAAAGAGGTTAAGTAACTTATAAAATCTAATGTGTGACACATAGGAGGCCTAGTATAAGATGTGTTGAAGCTATAGAATGAGTTGTGAAGGCTAGGAAGCTAGAATGATGGTGTGGACACAATAGGAGCATGCCGCGGCTGTTTCTAGCAAAAGAGAGGCCATGTGCCTTCATTTTTAACCAAGAAATGGTCTAACCAGGTGGGTAAGATGCTTAAGGGTTTCTAGAAGGAGTTCATGTAAGTATCTTGCACATGGATAAGTCTTAAATGGGTCAAAGAAGGCAAAGAAAGGGTGCGGGTCAGTTTTGAGCTCGACAAGGGTTTTCACAAGCTTTCTTGCTTGAATTTCGTGTATAATGATTAAGGATGGTTGATATATGTTCCTAAGGTCTGTAATAAGAAGTATTAACAAAAGTTAGCAAGTGGTTTGGTTTAAAACGGGTCGAAATTGAATAAATAAGGTCGCGGGTTCACATAGGGCTCGTTTAGGGTTTCTTTGGCTTTCTTGTTTGAATTTCATGTGCATTTGCTTAGTAATGATAGATTATGGATCATAGGACTTATATTAATGGTTTACATCAGTAGTTGGTTTGTGGTTCGAGTTTTAAATGGGTAGAAGTGGTAATTTAGTCCGCGGGTTGAATTAGGGTTTCATAGGGCACGAATTGAATTTCTAGACTTGGAATTCATGTATACTTGTGTTATAAGTGTGGATAAATGATCACAAGGCTAATATTAGGAGTTAGTAACAAGAATTGATAAGTGGTTTGGATTTTAAATGGGCGAAAACGAGTAAACGGGTCCAAAGTTCCAATTAGGGCACAATTAGGGTTTTCTAGATTTATTTCTTGTACACTGTTGTTAATATGGTGAAATGATGATGTAATATGGTTGAAAATGTTGTAATTAATGTTATTACAACTTATTTGAGCATTGGTTTAGGTTTACAATGGATAAAAATGAAGAAACGGTTCATAGTGTAGTATTTAGCTCGGGTTAGGGTTTCTGAGTTTTGAGTTAGGGTTTTAAGAGTAAAAATAGGTATGAAAGTTTATGAATAGAATAATTAGGGTTTACACATTGTATATTGAGTGTAGTAACTTGTACACAAGTGATGGTGAAGAAACTAGAATGAAAACGGAGGTAAAACGGCTATTTTGGAGTTCATGCTTCATGATTTGTACATTGTGCTTTATAAGACTTGTACTTGACTTAGAGGGAGTTTATATTTCAAATGAGATGTTATATTACTTGTACATATGCTTTAGTAGCTTGTATATTTACTTTAGATATTAACCCTTCATGGAATTTAGGGTTTAGAGGTATATGATAACGGTTTAAAGCCCGTTTTGATATAACGTTGCGAATGGTACATTATAGGAATAATGTACTTTGTAATAAGGATATGATGATATTGACTTGACATATTGTGATGTTTGTGTGAACATATATGAGAAAGGATGGCCATAGATTTGTTGCATGTGCTTGTCTACTTTAGTTATGCAAGTTACCTTGCATAATGAGTATTGACAATGCAAGTAAAGTATAAAGGAAACTTTCCCCGTACATTGTGATCACTAGTAAAATAGGTTGATGATAAATTCTTGGGATGTTATAATGGAGACGTATTATTCAGCTACTCAACAAGGTAGGTTTGGCCAAGATTTCTAAAGGAACTGCTTTTATGGTCGTTTACATCAATAAGAAAGGAGAAACAAATCACAAAGATTATCAAAACTACTTATTTGCCTGTTTTCTCTCACAACTAGAACCCAAGAAGGTGACACAAGCCTTGACAGATCCAAGCTGGATAGAGGCAATGCAAGATGAGTTGCTACAGTTTAGATTGCAGAAGGTTTGGATATTGGTTGATTTACCCAAAGGCAAGCATGCCATTGGAACAAAATAGGTCTATAGAAACAAGAAAGATAAGAGAGGGATAGTAGTTAGAAACAAGGCAAGACTGGTTGCACAAGGTTACACCCAAGAAGAAGGCATTGATTATGATGAGGTTTTTGCTCCTGTTGCTAGGATAGAAGCAATCAGGTTATTTTTGGCCTATGCATCATTTATGGGGTTTTATTGTTGTACAAGATGGATGTGAAAAGAGTGCCTTTTTATATGGTACTATTGACAGAGGATGTGTATGTGTTTGCCACTTTTGGTTTTGAAGATTCACAGTTCCCTGATAAAGTTTATAAGGTAGAAAAGCTTTATATGGTCTACATCAAGCTCCTAGAGCCTGGTATGAGACCTTGTCTACCTACTTATTGGAAATTGTATGTTGAAGAAGAATATAAATAAGACTTTTGTCATCAAAAAGGGACAAAAGTGATATCTATTAGTACAAGTGTATGTTGAATGACATCATCTTTGGGTTACAAAGGAAGTCTTTGTTGTGTTGAGTTTGAAGATGGATGCACAAAAGAGTCCGAGTGAGGCAATGGGGGCGCTCCCTTCTTCTTAGGGTTGCGGTAAATAAAGCTGAAAAGTGTGTTGGAATCTTCATCAGCCAAGACAAGTATGTGGCTGATATATTGAAAAAGTTTGATTTTGTCACAGTGAAGGACAGAGCAAGACTCTAATTGAGGACTAACAAGGCCATTATCAAAGGATGAAAAAGCTGAGGATTGTGGAGGTTCAATTTTTATCAGGATCAATGAATTTGGTCATTGATGTACCTTGACTGATTTAGGCTGATATAATGTTTGCTTTTGTACTTGTGCAAGGTTACAAGTTACTCATAAAGTCTCAGATCATCTGCTGTTGAAGAGGATCTTAGATACTTGATAAGGTTAACAAAACTCTAAATTAGGGGCCTTTGGTAACACGAGGGATTCACCATTTGACTTGGATGCTTTTTCTAAAAAGATAGTGATTATGCTAGAGCTAGTCTTGACAGGAAATCCACAATTAGGAGGTTAGTCAATTAATTTCTGGAAAAGGTTGATTTCAAGGCAATGTTTAAAAAGCAAACAAGTGGTTGCCAACTACACAACTGAAGCAGTGTATGTTGTTAGCTGCTAATTGTTGTGGACAGGTGTTATGGATTCATTCAAAGCTTTGATTAAGGGTTCAACTTTATGAACACCGGATTTGATCTTGATGCTGATGCAGAAGTGACTTTGGTGGATGAGACTCAAGAGATGAATGATGACAACCTGATGTTTGATACAGGTGTGTTGGAAGAGCAGGAAAAAGAAGTTGCTGAAAAGGAAGTTAGTGCTGCTGATCCAGTTACTACTGCTGGTGAAGTAGTTACTACTGCTAATGTTGAAGTTACTACTGCCAATGCTCCAACAACAACTATTGATGAGTTGACTCTGGCTCAGACTCTAATAGAAATCAAAGCAGCTAAACCCAAAGCTGTTACATCTGCTGCTACAACAACTACAACTACAAGACCCAAGGCTAGAGGGGTTGTAGTTCAAGAGCCAAGTGAATTCAAAACAACATCATCACCTTTACAAGCATCACAACTTCCACAGGCTAAAGACAAAGGCAAGGCAAAAATGGTTGAGCCTGAAAAACCTTTGAAGAAGAAAGATCAAATTGCAATGGATGAAGAAGTTGCTAGAAATCTTGAAGCTCAACTACAAGCTGAATTGGAAGAAGAAGAGAGGATTTCAAGACTAAAGGAAGAAAAAGCCAACATAGCTTTACTTGAATCATGGGATAACACACAAGCTATGATGGATGCTGACTTTCAATTGGCTCAACAAATGCAAACAGAAGAACAAGAACAGTTGAGTATTGAAGAAAAGTCAAAATTGTTTGTAGAACTCTTGGAGAAGAGAAAGAAACACTTTGCAGCATTAAGAGCTCAAGAGAAAAGGAGCAAGCCACCAACTAAGGCACAAAAGAGAAATACAATGTCTACCTATTTGAAGAACATGGCTGGATACAAACACAATCAGCTGAAGAGCAAAAGTTATGATGAGATCCAGGAGATGTTTGATAAAGAGATGAAAAGGGTAAACACTTTTGTAGACATGAATACAGAGTTGGTGAAAAGCAGTGAGACAAGAACAGAAGGAAGTTCTAAAAGAGCAGGGGATGAGCTTGAATCTGATAACTCAAAGAAGCAGAAGATAGATGAGCATGTAGAAGCTGAAAAAGATGATGATCAAGAGGAGGCAGAGATGAAAAAGCATATTGAGATAGTTAAAGATGATGAGGTAGCAATTGATGCTATACCTCTAGCCACCAAACCTCCAGTGATTGTTAAATACAAGATTTTCAAAGAAGGAAAGTTTGTATACTTTCAATTGATAAGAGCTGATGGAAGTTCAAAAAGATACTTATCAATGATCAAGATGCTTTAGAATATTAATAGAGAAGACTTGGAGACCCTCTGAAAGTTGGTTAAAGCTAAACATGGGAATACAAGGCCAGATGATGAATATGAAAGAGTGTTATGGGGTGATATGAAGGTGATGTTTGAACCTGACATAAAAAGTAAAGTATGAAGAAATCTACAGGGATACAAAGTGACTATTTGGAAGCTGCTTGATACATGTGGACTACACTTTGCAAGGTTTAAAAATCTACATATCTTTATGTTGGTTAAGAAAAGATATCCCCTTACACCAATAACAGTCTCAAACATGCTGAACAAAAAGCTTCAAGCTGATCATTAGAATGAGATGTGCTATCAACTACTCAAGCTCATGACAAAGCAGGAAAAGGGTCAATGAAGTGTTTAAATACATCCTCCTGATAGTGATGAAGACTTTTAATGAAGAAACTTGAAGATTCAGAAGATGGACATCAAGTTTAGGGGAGGATTATTAGGATTAAAAGACCTCAAGATGATTCTTAGAGTTACTACTGCTCAGGTATATATTGGTACTGTCAAGCATAACTTAGTGCTGCTGGTAATACTAATAAAAATTATGCTAAGTAGTTAGTACTGGTAGTGTAAAAGTTACTACTGCTAGTACAAAAGTTAGTACTGCTAGTGTATGTTAATACTGCTAGAGTAAACTTCTAAGTGGTTAATACTGCTTGTGCTTAGTTACAACGGCTGAGTGATTACTACTGCTGGAAGGATTATGCTGACAGAGATGAGATCAAAGATTGATTGGAGAACAAGAATACTTACGAAGATAAGTATTAGTTATTTGTAAAGAAGATATGTATAACTTATTTGTTTAGGAGATTACATTTGTTTATAGAAAAGATCATGATAAGTTTGAAAAGTATTGTAAGCCTTGTAGGACTCCTTGGTGTATAAAAAGAGGTCATAGGGAATAATGTCAGGTGTACATCTTTGATATTCGTAGCTTCAATGTTATTTTGTAACCCTATCACTATTCGGAGTGATCGTTTCATATTGATGCTGAAAGTTTAGTAAAAGTTTGTTTACTGTTTTATTGTTCTTCTTTTTTTTGAACGGCAGAAATTCATTAAAAGCTAGCAAGGAGCTAGAAAAGAAAATTACAAACTAATAAGTTTAGGGTTTTTTAACCAAGAGATCCAATCGATCTTTGATTTATATCTACTATTCAACCATAAAAACGACATTTGAACAATATCATCAAATAAAGACGATTTGGAGGAGGATTGCAGAAGATCAAGGAATTCCTGTATCGCCAAGTAGTCCACCACGTCACGAAACAAACGCCCTCAAGAAAAATTTTCAAAAGAGAAGGTAAGCGTAGATTGAAAAGCCAAGCATACCACTCACTATATGAAGAAAAATTGCAGTCACCAAGCTCCCACCAAATTTGAATCTTTCTCCATACCTGACGAATTACCAAGCAGGAAAAGAAGGTATGCGATGTAGATTCCACACCCGAATCACAAATTGGGCAATTAATCGATGGAATGTCGATACCCCGAAGAGAAAGCTGAAGTCTGGTGGGTAACGCATCGAGTAAGAACAGTAGAAACTGGCAGAATTCGGTCATCAATGAACACCCGAGTGGACTTAACAGAAAACATACCCGCACCATCAAGACTCCAGGACCAACGATCTTCTGTCGGGATTCCTTGTTGCGTATTTGGTTTTTAAAATTCTAAATTTGCAGTTAAAGTCCCTACTTTTGGAGTTCTACTGTTCTAGTGACGATCTTGGGAAACATTGTGAGTTTCCCGTTGTTGATCATGGTTCAACTCATGACCAATGGCATGGCATGCAAACAACATACATTTCACTTTACACATGGCTGAATGAAAGTGTCCTTTTATGAGCCAATTTTTTACAGTGTGAATTGATTTTTTACCCAAGAACCAATCACAAACATAAGCAAAATGTGAATAAACTAGAGTAAAAGGTCTAAAGGGAAGTCTAATATAGTAAACTGCTAACTACATGGACAAAGGACTTGGGGTGATGAATAAAGGAGATAAGCAAAGTTTATTTGTTGCCTGATAAACATCTTACCATTCACAGAAACCTTAGAAAAACACTTCCATAAAAATACCAGTACAAACCAGATGACATAATTCAAAAGCAACATAGTCTTAAACACAACATAGTCTTAAACACAAACATGACAAAATTTAAAAGAAACACATGACAATATTGTAGCAATGGCATGCTTACATGGGATGCCTGAAATTTCCCACTTCCTACATGAACAAGTCTTTTGGGTCAAGTTAACTAAACACTGGTCTTGATATGGACCGTTAATTGAAAAGAAGGTCTCCCTAAACCATTCAATCTATAGTATACTCAGTTGAAGCTTCTTTAATATTGTTAAACAGCTTGGTAACAACAAGAGTAAGTGGTCCATCACATTTTTGAATAACTTTTTGGACAATCACAATCCTCTTCATCAGGTATTCTCTTACAAATTCTAGGAAAGTAATGATTGGGCTATCCCTAGCATCTAACAACTGTCTATTGAAGACCTCACACACATTGTTGATTAACATATCACAGTGTGCGCTTCCTATAAGATAATGTGTTTGAATGTTAAGTATTAGAAAACATCAAATAATAATCTTAGAGCATTCAAAGAATCAATTCTAACATATAATGTAATTAAGTACAAACACCAGGATATAGTAAGCTTGCTCCAACGTTCAGGTGAAATCTTATTCATACAATTCAAAATCTTTCTTGGGTTGTATTCTTTTAAAACTCTGCTTATGTTTTTGATAACCTTAACCATAGTTGTGGATGTTGAACAGCATTTATAACCATTAACTGTAGTTCATATCTCCAAGGTTAATTTATGATGTTTTCATTTATGTAGCCTCAAACTATACCTATGCTCAAATCAACTGGAAAAACTTTGCAATTATTAGACAGCAGACCCCTAATACAATTATAGAAAATAGTTAATAAAGAACGTTGAATTAAACAAATATATGTAAAAAATATGAAATCGTATTGATGTTTAACTCTTTGATGTCGTGATAGATTGTGTGATATTGAAGTTGCCTTTAACTGTTCTTAATCATCACAGCAAGATCAATTAAGATCCCATGTCCAAGAGTATTTGTTTTTTCTGATTCCATAATACCATTTGCACGGGTAGAACCTATTTTTGGCATCTACACCACAAACTTTAAGATCTGTCAGGGGTTTTGTTCCTATCATAAAAGCACCATCCAAACCATGCAAGTTATTTTGTGACTCTACAATTTTGTTAGTGCACACCACAAAAAATTCCCTTCATCATCTTTAATAACCATTTTCAGAGCCACCCAAGCAGACATATATTATCCTTTTTTTAGAAAAACTATTCTTGTGTTTTTAGGATCACTTTTCTGTAAACATTATACTTAAAACTATGGTATCTAGGTTACACCTTTGTAGCTCACTAACATAATCCATCAACAAAGAGTATTGTACATTAATATCTCATCTCAAATGAACCTGTGCCTTTGCCTTTGCCCTAAATGCTTTTGTCTTTGAAACCTCCAAAATTAGAAAATCTTTTTGCATTTGTTATGGTCACCTTACAAGAATTTTAGGGTTGATGGTGATTAGATATGTGATGCTTTTGAAAAGAAAAGTGAATAGGTGCAGATGCTTTAATTTTTTCTAGATTGCAAAACATTTTGCTCTTTTTAAATAGTTTTTCAACTACCCACTTCGCTTTTACCCTTTCAAATAAGATACAATACCCAAGGACCACTAGTTTTGTCTTCTTGTGCATCTTCAATTACTGCCTTACCTATCTAGAATTGTCCTCTTTTGGACCATGTACTTTATCCACACATACATCTTTGCTACTCAGAGTTGGCACTACACCTTTGCATATCATCTTTATTCTTTTCTTATCATTTTTCTTAAAATCTATGTTCCTTCTACTCTCAACTGAATAAGCTCTAATCCTCTACTTTGCTACATCCTTGTTTGGAAATTCCTTGCATACATATAAGTTGTTCTTGATGCCAGAGGAAGTAGCTTTCTTTCTTAATTATCTAAAAGCCTTACTCCTTGCATTTTCTGGTACATTCTCTAGATCACTTTCTAGTGAATCAAAGTCTAAAACCTCTAAATCATCTTCTATTACAGTTACCCAAGGTTTAATCGGATCAACAAACTCAGCTTCACCTTCTCCATCAAGTGAAACTTTAAAGCATTTCATGTTTCAATTTCTACATCATCAACTATATGTTCCTCGTTTACAATATCCTAACTTAGACTCATATCATCAAACTCAGTCTCTTCTCAATATCACCCTCTCAATCCTAATTACTAGTACCTTTTGTGTTTTGGACTATGCTCAACATTAAACCTACATAATATTATGCTTATGGACATATCCTAACATGCTGCCAATGTCACTTTCACTAATCAAAGGTTTTAATCCAGTGTCTAAACTTTTCAGTAGTATCTTATAGTGAAAATTCTACTTCTTCTCACTCTCATAATCTAAGCTTTTCAATACTGAATATAAAAGGCCAAGGTTAAATGTGAATTTTCTATCATGTCCACAAAGGCTATTTCACCTTCAACATACTTCCTATTTTGAGTATTTGTGAACCTTCCATGATAATGACACTTGATTGAAAACAAGTTAGTATACTCACATGTTTAATATTCAAAATAGCAAAACATTAATAAGTTGCTTAAAAAGGCACAATATTTGAAAAATAACTTGGAAATAAAGATTTAGGGTAATTACCATAAACAATATTCATATCAAAGTTTTCTCCTTCTGCCCCAACGTACCAATCTTGAATAGGATCACTCATGTTAATGCGTTGCAAAATTTCAAGGGAGGTTAGTGGAATGAAAAATGAAAAATAGGGATGAAAGGGTTTTAAGTGTTTGACTTTCGACCGGGTTAGTGTATTTTAGTAGTTGGGTAATTAAATAATCCGGACCATTCGTGCAATTAAATAATATTAACTGGGTTCATAAGTAAAAAAGACACTTATACCCTCTCGTGATAGTCACGTGTTTCAAAACAGACAACTAAACACTAACTTCGTTAGTGGTCTGAGAACAAAGTGGAACCAAAGTTTTCCCACAAGGAGGCCGCCTGCACTTTCGCAAAAGTAAGGACTATACGTGCAATATGAGCAAACCACATGGACCATTTATGCAATTCCAGCTAAATGTTACAAATATTGTATTTTAAATATGCACATCACAAAAAGGACCTTTTCTTTTTCTTAGTTTACTCTTATCTTTCACTTATCTTTTATAAAAAAATTCGTGTGCCTTTTAAAGGATTTGATTTGTCTATATTTAAAACTTTTTTAGGACATTTCTTGGTATAATTTGATAGATGCACCCTATGTCATTTGGCATGTGCTAGATTTGCAAACCAAGACAATATTTTGTTTTATCAAAGTCTTTCATTTTAAATTCTTCCTTTAAGTGCACAACAACTTCAATAATTTCTTTATTTGTTTTTTTTGGAACGACGATTTAGTACAGTTACCAAGTTATTCGATTCCACAAGTACTTACCCAAAATGTAGTCCCTGACAGCCTTAAATAATAATTAGTGATTCGATTCCATAGTACATACCCAGAACGTAGTCCCTGCCAACTTCGAATCGACGCATCTATGGGGCAAAACCTCACAGATTCCCACCTTGAAGGAAAACCCTCACAAAGAGACTCGAACCTGAGACCTCTCGCATGTGATAACAACCTCTTCAGGACACCCTTGATGGCCAACTGAGCTAACCTAGTTGGTTAGTGATTTCTTTATTTGCACCAAATGTAGTTTTCTTGATAAAGACAAAAGGACAAATAAGATTTCTTTTGTATCATTCGCTTATCAAACAATCACTTAAATGATTACACCATATACGTCCGAACTGTTTCAACCCAAATAAAGATCTTTATAGTATGATTGAATACATATATTTGGGTTTCGTACTTAATGCCTTAGGCATTTTAAAGCCATATAGTATTTTCATATAGATATCACCATGAAGTGACCCATATAAGTAAGTTGTAACAACATTCATAATACGCATTTTTAAGTTTTAAAAAACCGCTAGGCTAGGTAAATATCTAAACGTAATTGCATCAAGACATGAGAATACGTTTCCTCATAATCGATTCCCGGTCTTTGCGAAAAATCATGAGCTACTAGTCTAGCTTTATAAATTATAACTTTGCGAAGTCAAACATTGCAAAATTATTTGAAAAAATGGCAAAGGTTTGACTTCTCAAAATCAAACCTTGCGAGTTAATGAAAATTGCTCCATTTTCCTTTGGTTTTTACGCTTAGCTAAAAACATTAAAGTTGTAGATATCTTTTTTCTCGTTTAGTGGATTTTTTAATTACCCCAAAAGAAGTTCGTATGAGAAGTTATGGCCAAAATACGACAACAACTTTTTCTCGTTTTGTTGCTGTGCTATTTTAGCTATAACTTTCTCGTATGAACTTCTTTTTGTGTTATTCAAAAAGCCACTTGACGAAAAAAGAGAGTTACACGACTTTCATATTTTGAGCTAATCGTGAAAACCGAAGTAAAAAGGGAGCAATTTTCAAAAATTCGCAAAGCTTAGGGTGTGTTTAGTTGGGGAAAAATATCCCATTTTTTCAGGAAAATTTTCATTTGAGAATGAAAAAACTGAAAACTTGTTTAGTCGCACTTTTTTCCAATATTTTTCAAAAAAAAAAGAAATTCTCATTTTCCTAATTTTTAATAGAAAAACAGAAAATCACATTTTACTATTCTCCATTTCTAAAAAGAAAAATAGAAATCTCATCTAAACAGGTTTTTAAAATTCTCAATTCTTTTCCAGAGAAGAAAAACCATTCCGTTCTCTAGGAATTTAAAAATAAAAAAACATGAAATTTTTTCTACAACTAAACACCACCTTAACCTTGCGAATTTTATAAAAACTGGCAAGATTTGACTTTTCGAAGTCAAGCCTTAACAAATTTCTTTAAGAAAAAGTTTGACCTCGCAAAATCAAACTTAGCGATTTTTTTTATGAATTTGCAAACTCCCATAAAACTTGCGGATTTTAAAGGTATTTCATTTTTTTATATAAATTAAGTATTTTGTAAAGTATGTTAATAAAAATAAGTATATTTGTCATTTTTCCTTTACAAAATCATGAGAAAGGATTTAAAGACAATAATCTCTAAAAATAACCTGTGATAAAGCATTAGTTAGCGTATGAAACCACAATCTATCCATCCAAACAAGAAGAAATAAACAACAAAAACCACACCCAACATCAATCGAACACAACAACAATGGAGAATTGTTGCGTATCAGCGGCCTATACATCTTCATCACCATCACTTTTATACCCAAAAAACCCTTTATCATCAAATACTCATTTCATTCATAAAAACACAAGACCTTCATTGTCTATCAAAGCATCTTCTTCTTCATCTTCTAAATCACTTAACAACAATAATACTACTACTTTATCTAGTAATTGGGATGTTGTGGGACCCACTTCTGCAGCTCCAGCTTGGATGCCTAGATTTGAAGAGCTTGATACCACTAATATGCTTCTTCGTCAACGTATTGTTTTCTTGGGTTCACAGGTATTCATTTTATAAATTCTTTTAAATTTATTTCTTTTGTGAAATTTGGTGTATTAATTATTAATAAAGTTGTTCAATTTGTTTTTGGGGTTTTGATTTTGTTTGGCTTAATTATATGAGATTGTATATGCACTTGCCGGAGGTCTTCTTGGAAGCAGTGTCTCTACTCTATGGTTTTGCGTGGGGTAGAGGCAGCCTAGAAAGTTATTGACGGGGCAAACTTTGATAATTTTTAGAAAGTACACTAGAAATTGGCTCGGTAGGGGGGAAATTACAAAAACAGCGAGATAATTTAAAAAAATTTACACTACTATTTTTTTCACTAGGGGGGCACGTGCCCACCCTGCCCCCTCCTGTCTCCGCCTCTAGATAGATGTATAATGTGTCTACAATTGTTGTTGTTGTTGTATATATTCTTAGTATTGCCCCCCCTTTTTTAGACCATAGTTTGTGGCACATGCTGTTGAAATGGTGATTTTGGGATTTGGTTCTATTATGTGAATTGGAGGTTATGAATAGGAACTTTATGGGGTTGTAGTGTGCTTCATGAGAGGTTTAGAATGGTATATAATAAGCTCGAAACGGATTAGTGATGAATGGGAATTGTTGCTCAAAGTAACACTTGAAAATTTAGTTGTTTACTATTTTGTTACATGTAGCATCATTATATCCAACAACACATTGTATCACTATTGCCCTATTATTGCTGCTCATGGATTAATCGAGCTATTGGATTCGTTGATGGGTATTATTTTTGTGCAATTTGCCGATTTGGTGACTTTACTATTTGGGATTACACGCATACTTGAAGTTGCCATATTTTAAGACCACAATTTGTAGAGTTTTGTCTCCCGTGCTGCTCTCATGTTAATCCATAAGCCATAAGTTCTAGGGGTTACACACATGGTTGCTAGTGTTTAGGGTAGGTAGGAACTTGGTAGCGTGTTAACAAAATAGGTATTGATGTTCATGAACCCAGAATAAGAAAATTAGTTGCGGTAAAGTTATTCAATTGTTCAAGTCAGACATAACAAGATAATTTTGTATTTGCGCTAAGAAATTAGTTTATATATGATTTCTTCGGCCCTAAAATCAGATGCGGATTTTTTATACACCAGAAACCAAGTATTAAGACTTACGAATTGGAGCACATCCACACGTCCCCTTAGCTTTTCATTTTGTAGCACTTGGATTGTATCAGTTGCACAGTCTCTTTCTTTATCAGTGCCTGTATCACTCACTTCATTGAATACATTGATATGTTTTGGTTTTTGTTTCCCTCATTTAGTTCAGCACGTCCTATATCTCTTTCTCCGTGCCTATGAACATGAATTCTTTGTATTTTATATGTTTAATCCTTTTTACATTCCCGCTTCGTTAGATACAAACTTTTCACCATATCAATAAAGTCTTCATAGTCTATGATAAAAATGCTGGCTATGTAACTTGATAGCTTGAAGTTTGAGATCACACTCATTCCCTTAAAGGGACTTTCCCCCTTCTCAGACTAGCTCTTTTACCACATATGTCTTTCTTTTCTGCTCTAATATTAGTCAATGAATTGATTTCTTAGAGTGAACGGAGCGGTGGTGCCATTCGTTGGTGCCAAAGAACGGCGCCAGCCGAACGAACGGCGCACGACTCCGGTGCTCGCGCCGTTCGGTCTCACGCCGTTCGTAACAGCCCACGCCATTCTCTATTTTTTTTAATTATATATATATTTTTTTAAAAACTAGCCGTTTATGGCTGTTAGGGGGAGCAGATTTTTGAATTTTATAACCAAAAAACTCCCATTTTTACCCCTTAAAAATCCTATAAATACCTCCTTATTATTTCATACTTCACACACACTTCCAATATATTTTATAACACACACTTTTCTACTTTTCTTATTTTTCTCTCCAAAAAATGAATCCCAACCCAAATTGGATCTCCGGTATGCTAAACGACCCAAACAACCAAATTCCGGGGTCGTCTTCGAATCCGAACAACAATCCGGGCTCCTCATCTCAACCTTCATACAACCAAATGCCTTACTATCCCAATTACCAAACCCCAATTGCTAATCCCGAAGAACAAATGCTCTTTAACCAATTTAAAATGCAAATGCAATTTAACCAATTTTCTCAACAACAACAACCACCAAACCAAGCCACCGCTTCCCAACCACAATCCGACCAACAATCCTTCCACTTAGTCGATGAAACCGAAGACGAGAACGAAGAGGAGCCGATCCCGACCCCGACGTCGAAGAAGACGAGCCGTGGCCCGCGTTTGAAGTCGAAGGCGACCAAAAACAAAGAAAAGAAACACAAGTCGAAGTCAAGAAACGAGCTCGAATGGTGTGGAGCCAAGACGAAGAGTTGATTTTGGCGGAAAGTTTCATTCAAATTTTTGAGGATCCAAAAACGGGTTCTGATCAACAAAAATATACGTTTTAGTATAAAATCCTCTAGGTGTACAATGTCGAATCCAAGAGACGCGGCTACATGGAGCGTACCAAGAACATGTTGACGGGAAAGTGGACTTCAATGAATGCAAGCGTTCAAAAGTTTAATCAATTGGTGTCGGAAACGCTTGCACGTAGTGGGGAGAACGATGAAGATTGGATGACGAGGGTAGAAATTTGTACAAAACCACTACGGGTTCATGATTTTAAGCACAAGGAGTGCTTTTGGCTTTTTTTTTTTTTTTTTTTTTTTTTTTTTTTTTTTTTTAGAGGCAATTAAGCAAGTTAATAAAATAGTGAGTGAAGATACAGTAAGATTAAATGCTAAGACCATGCTTTTGTTCTTTTTTTAGAAGTAAAGGCAAGGCAAGCAAAAATAGAAGGCAAAGTTAAAAGCACAATGGAAAAAACCTGCCGTCGGAGGGCCGTTTTTCTGTGTTCGCGGCTCCGATTGAGGTTGGCCGAGGCCCGTGATTGGATTATTCCACTTGAGTATACAAGATCGCATTCGTACCGAAATGTCGACAAGTGTGTGAACACATTTGTATTTTTAAGGTTTTGTATTTATGTATTAGTTATATAATAATAATTTTTTTTTTTTGTTTTTTTTTTTATTTATATTTGATTATTATTGTTTACGTTAATGAGAAGTTTTAGGGATAAATTTTGGTGGATGTAGTTAATTTTAATTTATGTTGTATGAACGTATGAATATAATAATAATGTTTAAAGAATAGTTGATATTAATTAAAATATTGTTTTGATTATGCTGTTCGTATATGGATATAGATAATTGGTGAATGATTTATAAAAACATAAATAAACTATTAGGCCGAGATAACAGTTTAGTGGAAAAAAATAATGTGAAAAAAAAATATAAACCACGTTGACCCCCGTTCGATATCCCGATAAGTCGGGCGTATTCCCTGATAAAAAATAATAAATCGACCATAAGATATAATTATAATTTGGCGTCCGCCGATACGACATCCAATCCCCGAGATTATCGAAGTTAAGTGGAGAAGGCCTGGCGAGGTGAGTAAAAATTATATAGCGGGCCACGGATTTAGATGTCGGAATGAAAAATAAAAGGATACTCGAAGCCTGGAAGTGGAGTTGAATTCGAGTATTTTAAAACACGCGAATGCGACAAATTGATGAGGTTCTTTGCGGATCAGAGGGGATCGAGGAAATTAAGAAAAGAATAATTCTGTTTTGTTTTCTGTGTTTACTGTTGACTTGAAGGAAGAGGAACCGATAGCGTTAAGCATTTAGAGGTCCTTGTTGAGCAAATTTTGGAGATGATGCGTATTTTGCCTCGGGCCAACCCGGGGTTACAACGTTATGCTAAAATTGTCAACGTTTGGTTCTAACTCGATCGCTTAGGTCCTCCGTTCTTCACACGCCATGAGTGTATCAAGAATTTATGAAAGGAACAATACGAGGTTTGACGCCAAAGCAAAAAATGCAGGGTGACTTCCGAGCCAAATTTTATGTCTTTATGCTCTCGACTTTCTATGGTTAGAGTGATTAGCGAAGAGTGTCTTTGAAGGCAGTAATACAATTCTCAAAGGATTGCGGGAGAAGACTATGAAAGTGGCTTGACCAAATCGACCCACGCGGGTCGGGTTGGATCGGCCGAACCGTCCGGTTTATCAGTATACGCCCCACGTAATCAAAAGGCACGAATCCAAGCACTGCCGGCATATTACAACCACCCACCAAACTTTGTTGGTCGACTGCCGTAACTGTTATGAGCGTTTTTAATATTTATGTCTTTTAATTTCTTCATGTAATGGTTTTTTTTTTAATTTAATTGTAATTTTTTTTAATTTTAATGAATTAAATTTTACGGAGAGGGGCGGGGTTATTGGCAGGGGGGGACATGCCGGCGGGGTGCGGGGGGCGAGGGCAGGGGGGGGGGGGGCGGGGGGGGGATTATGTCTGGTGGGGTTGTGGTTTAGTGATTGGATTTGTTTTAGATTTAAGTTGAGAGGATTGAGGAGGGAAAAGAAAAAAAATTAAAATTGTTTGACCAACCTGGGCACGCAGAAAGGAAAAGTTTTTGTTGGAGTTTTGGTTTGTTGGTCCAAACGGAGATTTTCCTGGTTTTATTTTATCGTGACGCTAAGATGTTTTTAATCTGATGCCCCAGCAAAAATAAGCCAAAAGCAAAAAAGCCAGAGCAGCAGCAAAGCAAATGTGGTGCGTTCAGCTTTCTTTTGCTGCCGTTCAGCAAATAATAAATGCTGACGTCTTGTGGCATTCATCTTTTTGAGAACAGGCAGGACGAGCCGAACGGAACACTATTCCCACGATCTAGTTAAGTTTGTTTTTTTCCATCATTTCGGTTTGCTTAATTTTGTTGGAAGATTCCTACTCACATTATGTCTCTTTTAATAACTGATTTGGTTTTATCATCACTGCTTATTCTTGTTTACATGTAGTTCAAGGTGGGGCCGCTCGTTCCTTGTTTGTTGTGTTAACGTTTTTATTGTTTGTTTCTTTTTTTTTTTTTTTTTTTTTTTTTTTTTTTTTTTTTTTTTTTTATGTTGTTTTCTTTTTTTTTTTTTTATTTTTGTTTGTAGGTGTGTGTTTTTGTGTTTGTTTATTTTTTTTTTTTTTAGTTAAGTTTTGTTTTTCCATCATTTAGGTTGCTTAATTTTTTGAGATTCCTTCTCACATAGCTTTTAAAAATTTGTTATCATCATCTATCTTTCTTTTCACGTGCCTTCCTTGTTTTTAACGTTTTTTTTTAATTTTTATTAAATAAGCTGCATGTTTTGGATCACCCTGACATGAAGGCTCCCTCTGTTTAAAGTTCCAATTTTTCCTCATGCTCATTTATCTTGTTAGCTTAAAATATTAATCAATTCAATACTTGTACCAAATTTTCCGCATTCTCACTTTTGTTCAATTTGGGGACTTATGTTCCTGCACCAGTTTCTTTACTCTGTTGGTTTCATATTTATTCTAGTAATTTGGATGCAAGATCACATGCTTCTTTTCTCCATATGGTCCATATTGGAAATATCAAACTGCCAAACCAAAATACTTTTTAGAACATTCTTTCACTAACGTGGCAGTTTTTTTTTTGAAGCAACATATGATGCTTCTACAACCACAAATTTCATGATTTGTGGAATTGAGGATTCTGCTTTCTGTTGCTCGTATGGTGCATCTTTTCTTATGAAATTTATATTTTGTTTACTTTTTTCTTCTGAGTAGCTAATACCGAAATTGGGGATGTTGGATTGATGGTGTAACGGGTAGGTGTATGACAGAATATATGCATAATGGCTGAATACGATGTAGTTTATAAGGTTTAAATTCGTATATTATTTAACTTGTCTATCTGGCGGATGCTATGTATTATTCTGCAACATGCACTTTTTACTTTTTTATGAAGTGAATATGACGAGAATGGAACCGCGCAGGTGGACGATATGTCAGCTGATTTTATAATAAGCCAATTGTTATTCCTTGACGCAGAAGATGATAAAAAAGATATAAAATTGTTCATCAATTCTCCCGGTGGTTCTGTTACTGCTGGTATGCATATCCCTTGCTTTAGTTAACTCATTCTTGATTTTTACTACTATTAATACGTCTATGGTTTTAGTAATGCTCACGCTCTTGGAGACAATAACTACAAAACAGTGAGAATCAACATATCACTGCTAGCCACAAATATAGTTGTCACAAAATTGTCTCATAATTTCTGAAAAGACGATTGCACTATTGTTACGATATAACAATATACTATATGTTTAGCCAATCTAACAAGCATATTTGTCTCCATTCTTCAATTAACAATTCCAATTTATTATCAAGAGATAAAATCCAACGTAAGGCAATACACCTGAGCATTTTGGCATAATTGATAAGCAATTGTGCACAGAAATGTTAACAGTCTACCATAATATGCTTGCCTTTTTGGAATTTAACCCTTAAATTAGAAGCTCAACAACAACATATATTCACTTGATAAATGGGTTTAAGTCGTTGACCAATTATCGTTTTTGGGTCCCACTTATTAAGAGGGATCAAAGAAACAAAAATATTAGGGTGGCGTACCGGCTTTAGTTGACGTGAGTGAAGTTACACTGAGAGCTGCAGAATAATGGAAATGACAGAAATAAACATGGTGTTGAACTTCCTAGTTACTAGTAATTGCAGTTGTTAATTTTATGCAAAACAAATTCATGTGACTGCTAAGTTTTAGGGAAAAATAACTGTTCATGCTTCTATAACTTCTTGTATTTCATCTTGAAACCTTGGCACCTGTCAGCCAGTTGCATAACTTATTGATCAACGCCTTGAAATATCCCCATCAAAGTTTTCAAGTTTCACAGTTATTGTATTATTCTGGGTTCATTTTGTGCGTCAGTTTGGGTCAATAAGACTGTTGTGGACCAGTTCTACACAAAGACTTTGTACTCTTTGACGGTCTGTTTTTGCGTATGTGTCAGGTTCGGTTCGTTTGGTGGTAAGTTTCTGGTGTTTGTGGGGCGGTTTCAAGTTGACCTGTTTCCTGTGTTGGACCTTCTGAGACCTGTTTTGGTTTTTTTCTACTCAAAGGATCTTTGTAAATCCTTGGATTGTTTAGGTAATCTACGAGGGTTTTTTTAGGGTCTTGACTGTTTGTTTTTTGCCATTTTTCTTTATTTTTTGATTTTTGGGTTGTAGGTATCATGCATCATGGATTTTTTTTGTTTTTGTTTTGTTTGTCTTGTGGTTTTTTTTGGTTTGAATTCTGTTTATTTCGGTTACTTTACTTCAACCAGCAAGTGTTCATTATAGGGGTAGTAATATGTTTTAGTTGCGTTGGGGGGGGATATGGATGGATAGAGTTTTAAAGATAAGGAAA
The DNA here is from genome assembly GCA_026074375.1 of Tanacetum coccineum. NCBI lineage: Eukaryota > Viridiplantae > Streptophyta > Magnoliopsida > Asterales > Asteraceae > Tanacetum > Tanacetum coccineum. Next base: position 7,892 of record BQNB010067632.1, on the reverse strand, counting down.
TTTATGGAGAGAAATAGTGTCCGGTACATTAGAATTAAAAAAATCTTCAATTTAGGTTTTGTATCTTTGAATTTATTTTGTGGTGTTATACTACGCGGGTGGTTTCCTCAAGTGGTGATTCGTTGATTGTTTTTTGTGTTTTAATTTGTTGTTGTATTTTTTCCCTACTTCTTTAACTAACGTCCGTTTTTGTGCCTTATTTATATTAAGTTATCTTTGTGTTCGAACTAACAATTTCATTTGATTTGTCCTTCTCCTTTTTATAAAGATTAATTTAAATTTTAAAAGTTAAATTTAACATGTTTTTATATTTTCGTCACGTGTGGGCTTAATCCTTGTATATAACATTTACCAAATGTTGTTAGTATACGATGAATAGTAACAACATTTGTGTTTTCTTAAACACTATTTTATTAACTTCTTTCTAACAAACAATACGACTTCATACCCACATAGCTACCAGATAAGTACATGCATATATCCCGCCACAATGCGTGGTATCATATCCTTGTAAAACATATTTATGAAAAATTAGGGCCTAGTCAACACGGACATAATATAGAGCATGTACTAATTAGTCTTTTAATGATCAATATATTGGTAAGTTTCATTCTTTATTTAATGTTGATGCATGAAGGAATGGGGATATACGATGCCATGAAGCTATGCAAGGCAGATATTTCCACCATCTGTGTTGGGCTCGCTGCATCAATGGGTGCGTTTCTTCTTGCTTGTGGTACCAAGGGGAAGAGATTTTGTATGCCTAATTCTAGGGTTATGATCCATCAACCACTTGGAAAGGCCGGAGGAAATGTAAGTTAATTGTCTTTGCTTGTTAATACATTTGCTTTTACGTACTTGAAAGACATGTTATCTTGTATATTCAGGCAACAGACATGAGTATAAGAATTAGAGAAATGGTGTATCACAAGGTCAAAGTCAACAAGATTATCTCAAGAGTATCAGGAACTCCCTACGAGAAGGTGAATCCATGCTTACCCTTCCATCAATTTTCAATTTTTTTCATTAATGACATCATAAACTTTCTTATCAACTCCAAGGATCCATATTTTGTGCAGGTCGAAGCTGACACTGACCGTGATTACTTTATGAACGCATGGGAGGCAAAAGCATATGGATTGGTCGATGAGGTAATTGATGATGGGAAGCCAGGTTTAGTTGCACCCATTGCAGATACGACACCTCCACCCAAAACCCGTGTGTGGGACTTGTGGAAAGTTGAGGGGAGCAGAAAAGCACTTAAGAATATGCCTTCGGAAGACAAGATGTTGCAGAATGGACGCATTGGTGGTGAAGATGGAGATGGACAGAAAACGGAAGAAGCTGCTTCTGCCTGAGAAAAATAAAATTGGTCCCATACAAGGCCTTAAAAGACAGTGCAAGCGTAACACTAGATGTGTTGTTGTGGCTTTTATGGTAATATTTCATAAACATTTAGACTTTGCTTAGTCTTATAGATTCTTTTTAAATTTAAATGATTCAGTTATTTAAGGTCTTGTTTGCACGGAATGAGACATTGTAAAGAACAAAGAGCGGGTTTGGGGCTTTGGTATAGGGATCCATTATTTGTCCATCCCTCTTGGTTTGGTCTCATGGCAAGAAAACGTTTGAAGAAGCAAAATTGTTGCAAAGTCTCAAAAAATTATTTGTCCATCCCTCTTGAGGGGAGGAGAAAAGCACTTAAGAATATGCCTTCGGAACACAAGATATTCCAGAATGGACGCATTGGTGGTGAAGATGGAGATGGACAGAAAACGGAAGAAGCTATGCTTCTGCCTGAGAAAAATAAAAATGGTCCCATACAAGGCCTTAAAAGACAGTGCAAGCGTAACACTAGATGTGTTGTTGTGGCTTTTATGGTAATATTTCATAAACATTTAAGACTTTGCATAGTCTTATAGATTCTTTTTAAATTTACGCATGATTCAGTTATTTAAGGTCTTAATGAGACATTGTAAAGAACAAAGAGCGGGTTTGGGGCTTTGGTATAGGGATCCATTATATTTGGCCATCCCTCATGGTTTGGTCTCTATTCGGGTGTTCAATTCAGCCGTTTAGTGTTTACTACATTATATATGTTTGATGTGACTGTATCTTGTGTAAGTGAAGGCAAGACATAATGGAGAACACGTAAAAATGATATACATTGTTTCAACGAGATGCAATATTCTAATTGTTAGAGTATGTTGATGCTCTTCCAATAAACAACACTACGGTCTATACTGCAAGTCCAAAACTATAAATCATTACATCCCATGAAGAAATTTGCTCAAAAATGAATACAAGCACACCAAGACTAGCCTAAAAAAAGGTTTCTTAATGCTAAGATACAACTATACAATTATGTTACAATAAATCAAAAGTATACGCCACCAGCGGTAAGATATGAAGTTCAAATCTGCAAAAGAGCGGTAACATGTGAAGTTCAAATCTGCAAAAAAATATTCTGACACATAAGAATATGTGATAGAATTTTCAAATAAGCTTAATAACCAAGTTACTAACCATTGACTATTTCCATTTGCATGCTCAAACAAACAAATAAAATGCCATATATTCATAGTGTTCCTTTGTGTTCACTCCTACCAAACTGTTTGGTATGAGAAACAATTAAATAAAGGGTTAATACTTAATTGCTTGAAAATGTATTATACTTTCCACTTTTTGTTATTGTGTGTACTGAACTTTATTTCTTCTCATTGTGTCATCAAACTTTCAAATTTCGATCATTGTGTGTATTTTGTGACCATTTTACCCTTACTTTTTTCAAATTTCGAAGGGTAAAATGGTCATTTTACATGGCAGAATAGTCACAAAATACACACAATGATCGAAATTTGAAAGTTTGATGACACAATGAGAAAAAAAAAGTTCGATACACACAATTACAAAAAGTGACAAGTATGAGACATTTACAAGCGATTAACCCTTAAATAAAATGAAAAAGGTGGGCAAAAAACTTATAATGAAATCAATGTTTTTGTTTGGTAAATGCATAAGCAAAGTTGATACAGGGGATTTAATGGTTACACATTATCTTCATATATTTTATATAACATTATAATTATAAGTTGACAAGCATGTTTGATGATGCATAATAATCTTTCCTGTTTACAAGTCGCATACCTACTAGTTATTTGTTTTAACTATTTGAGACTCCACATATCATATCGAAATCATAATCATAATATATATCTCAATATTTGGTAGTTTCATTAATGAATGTAATATCCCATATACTTTGTAAAAAAGATGTTTGATAAACTACTATACTACTCTAGTAGTATCAAATTTACCCGCATCATGATGCCTTCTTATAACTAATCAGCACGATCATGGAAAATTAATAAACTAAAAAATCAAAAAACAATATACTATTGTTAAGGGTAAGAAACCGTTCAAAAAAGCAATAACTATAACAAAACTTCTGTATATACATCAATTGGCAAGTGCAGATTAAATCAAAAAACCAGAATCAAAACAATATTACCTGTGGCGGTAAGAAAGCGTTCAAAGAAGCACAATTGTTACACAACCTTAAAAAATAAAACTATTGGCTTGTGAAAATTAGAACAAAATCACAACACAAAAATCAGAGAAGCCGGCTCAACTTGAGCATTTTACTGCAAACGAGAAGAGATATTATTTTTTTAACGACCAATAAACAAAATGAGTCGACTTATTATAAAAGTCACATGGTCTTATTTTACAATTTTCGATTTATTATAAAAGTCATATGGTCTTTTTTTTACAATTTTCATACCTACCAGCTTGCAAACGAAGGAGATGTCGCAATTTCGATTTCTTTGTTTATATTTCTCTGTAACAAACATAATTATGAGTTTGAAGATATCAATTAACAATCACACAATTTTGACTATTTGAAACCTATATAAACAACCACTTGGAAAGGCCAGGCAAATGTAAGTTTATTGTTTTGCTTATTAATAAATTTGCTCAAAAGTGAATACCAGCACACCAAGACTTGCCTAAAAACAGGCTTCTTAATGCTGATATGAAACAAAACAATTATGTTACAATAAATTATAAGTATACGCTACTTGCGGCAAGATATGAAGTTCAAATATGCAATAAAGATAATCGACACACAAGAATATGTAATAGAATTTGCATAGTAATGTTATGACTCCCAGATCCACGAATATTGTTTTTAAAAGAATAAGTTTGCAATTCAAAAACGGCTTGCGCCGTAGCTTGTTGCGCATTTGCCTTCCACCACTATGTAAATTCTTTTTTTAATGCAAAGAAAAAGAAACGGAGTCTTAAACCATTGACTACTTCCATTTGCAATAAAATGCTACATATTCATAGTCTTTGCGTTCACTCCTACCAAACTGTTTGGTATGAGGAACAAATAAATAAAATGAAACAGGAAATGGGCAAGAAATTATCATGAAATCAATGTTTTTTTTTGGTAATGCATAAGTAAAGTTAATGTTTTTGATATATAAAGGAGATATATAGGTTACACATTATCCATATATGTGTTTTATATAACACTATAATCATAAGTTGACAAGCATGTTTGATGATGCATAATCTTTTCTGTTTACAAGGCACATACCTGCTAGTTATTTGTTTCAAATATTTGAGACTCCACATAAAATATTATAATCATAATATATAACTCAATATCTGACAGTTTCAGTATACAATGGATGTTAACTACTATACTACTCTAGTATCAAATTTACCTGCATCATGATGCCTTATAACTAATCAGCACGATCATGGAAAATTAATAAACTAAAAAGCGAAAAACAGTACTATTGGTAGGGGTAAGAAACCGTTGAAAGAAGCAATAACTATAACAAAATTTCTGAATCACAACAATATTATTTGTAGCCGTAAGAAAGCGTTCAAAGAAGCAAAATTGTTACACAACCTCAAAAAATAAAACTATTGGCTTGTGCAAATTACTTAATTAGAGCAAAAAAACATAATCACAACACAAAAATCAGAGAAGCTGACTCAACTTGGGCATGCTACTGCAAACGAGAGAGAAATAAAGATACTAACAGAGATTATGTTTTTTTTAACTACCAATATACAAAATGAGACGATATATTGGCTTGTGCAAATTAGAACAAAAAAAACATAATCACAACACAAAAATCAGAGAAGGTGGCTCAACTTGGGCATTTTACTACAAAAGAGAGAGAAATCAAGATAGAAAAAGAGATATTATTTTTTTAACGACCAATAAACAAAATGAGACAACTTATTAAAAAAGTCATATGGTCTTTTTTTACAATTTTCATACCTACCAGCTCGCAAAAGAAGGAGATGTCGCAATTTCCATTTCTTTGTTTATATTTCTCTGTAACAAACATAATTATGGGTTTGAAGATATCAATTAACAATCACACAATTTTGACTATTTGAAACCTATATAAACAAACTACAATACCAATCAAAATATCAAATCCTTACTTATCTTCAAATTCAGAGAAATACTTCTGAAAGAGAAAAAAAAGGTAGAAAAAGAAAATGTCTACTATCCTTTCTGAGTCCGCACTTGAGAAAGCACTACAGGCGGCGCTAGAACTGCTAAAAAAGGCGGCACAGGTGCTGCTAAAAAAGGCTGCAGAGGCATTGAAGCGCCATGCAGGGGCACTGGCACGTAAGTTGTTGGCATTTGCTTTAGAAAAATTGGCACACAATGCCGAGGAATTGTCACGGAAGGCGGCCAAGTTAGAAACAGCTGTGGGTAGAGAAGTGGCTAAAGTGGCACAAGCAATTGCAGATGAATTATATGAAATGGCACGCAAGTT
>BQNB010067631.1:12968-34134 GCA_026074375.1 Tanacetum coccineum | reverse complement strand
TGTGCAGGGCAATCTAGAGATATTTTTACAGGATCATGCAGTAGTGGATAGTGGTTGCTCTAGCCATATGACTAAAAAGCTTTTTGTAAATATGAAAAGGGGATATGCATGGGATTATGTACCATTGTTGCCTGCAATGTTGGCAGGTGCAGCTGAGGATCAAGGTGAAGGCTCAGCAATCCCAGCTGAACCCCATCACACACCTACTGATCCAGTCTCATCCATATCTTAACCAACAATTCCATCTACCAATGAACCACTTCCACAACCATCACCACCTAGGCAACTTGACAGACAGGATACTGAGATTCCTCAGTCTCAGGGTCCTACTTTCACCCATGTAGCAGATGAGGCAACCACTACAGGTGTGAGGGTTGGTACTGAGGGAGCTACCACTACAACCTCTGGCTTAGATGCAGGGTTGGACAGTGGTAACATACATGAGTCTCCACTCAGGTCTTATGAAGCACCTCTCTGATATTTGCTTAATTGTATACTAAAATACCCGGGATTTTGCCTAATAAAAGCCAATAAAATGCCAAAAGAATAGAAAATGTGTGCTTTTGTGTCCAATTGTGCAGGAAAGGATTGAAAAGACAAAAAGAAGCAAAAACGATCAAAAACCGACAAGAAACGGGAAAAAGACAAAGAGTCAAGAGCAAGACAAAGAAATCAGCCAGAAATCACAGCCGGATCAGCCCGACACAGTCAAACTCAGTCAAAGAAAGGAATAAAGAAAGTCAAAGAGTCAAATTACAAGTCAAGGGGCCAAAGTTGTCAAGTGTTCAAAGATTAAAGAGCTTATGTGAAGTTTTAAAGATCAAGGACCAAAGTTGCCAAAAGAGAAACTTTGTTTTATAAAGAAGAGAAAGAAGTTTACAAGCACAAGGGGTGAAATTGCAATTTCACAAACTCCTTTATAACTGAAAATGGGCGGAAAAGGTACAAGGACGAGTTGTGTCAATATCCCAAACATTCAAACAATAACCCGGCTTATTCGCAACAGCCTAACAAACACAACTGAATTTCCCGCCAAGAATTCCCACAACCCAATCCCGAAATTGCCCACACCCCCGCTCCTTTTAAGTGTTAAAACCGGTTCATACACTCTCCCCACTCACAAACCAACACGTGTAAACACCCTATTGGCCATGACACCTCATCAAACCCATCAAACGGCTTATATTCACTTAAAATGATCAAACGGCTGAGATTGAAGAGACCATTCTAGAAATTCTTCCCTCTCTTCACTACTCCTCTATAAATAGAAGGCTAGGACTTCATTTTTCTGTTGTTGTTTTAGTTTTAAATTTTCAGTTGTTGTATTTTTCTCAATTAAGCATTTATTTTCAAGTTTCTTTTAATTAGCTTAAAAGCTATTGCTCTTGTAATCATTTCCTTTTAACTTGTACTCCTTTAATTCAGTAATAAAAGTCGATTTACACATTTAATACTCTTTTATTTTTCAGTTTGAAGTTGAATTCATCCAATAAGCTTTAAATAAGCTCATAAGAGCTTATTACTTCTCATAAGCTCAAATTTAGCTAAATTTCTGTCTTAAGCAATATATTTACCATTTTTACTCATTTACATTCAAATCATGGATACTTGAGAAGATTTGAGCTAAATTGTTGAGGCTTAAAGGAGAAATAAGCTAAAATCTAGCTTATTTTGGTTTAGAGGCAAGGTGCTATCTAGGAACACTGAGCTGCTACTCTTGGATAGCTCTAGTGTGAAGATTCTCTCAAAACAAGGTTTAATTCTCTTAACTCCAAGTTATCATTTACCTAGTACTACATTTAGCTTATTTCATTTACATTTGCTTATACTTGTGCTTATTCCTGTTACATTTAGTTTGAAAAGAATTAGTTGTGATTGTTATAAGTTTTCTAAGTTTTAAAATTCATTTAGTTTTCATGTTTACATTTCTGTCATAGCTAGTGATGATATAAGCTCATAGAGAGACTAGCCTAATCTCTCAAATAAGCTGTTCATTTTAGTTCTCAAATATCTCAATTAATCCAGTATAAATAGAAGTAGATAAAAGAATTTAGGAGTTTTAGACTTTAAACAGCATTTAGGTGCAAATTAGTTTGACAGAAAACTTTAAAGGAGTGTTTGGTTAAGGCTGAATTTGACTCAAAAAGTCAAAGGAACTTTGTCAAAATTTCTCATTCAGTTGAGTTAGGATGTTTTAGCAAGCTTTTTACAAATTTTAGAAGTTAGGTTTTCATTTTGCAAAATTTAGAGTGTCAAAACCTTCATTTTGCACCAGGGCACATTTTCAAACTAAGTAAGTCCTAGATTTTAAGATTTCAAAAGCATTTTAGAGTTTAAGATTGTGTTGTGCTCTGTTAGAGTCATTTAGTGAAAGAGCTAGGCTTAAAAGTTTAGTTTATCTTTGAGCATTGCACATTGCATCAGCTGCAAAGTGCACCAGCAAGCACACTTCATTTTTAGCATTCATTTTATCAACTTTCACTTTGAATTCTTTCTCATTTCCTTGTAGAGTTTTATAAATCCTTTTACCTAAATGAAACTCACTCTACTAGGTTAGCTTATTTTCAAGAGTTCAGCACTTAAGGTCCAAATAATAAGCATTTAGCTTAAGTAAATAGCTTTAAGAAATCATTACCATAAACTTTGCATTTTGGTTTCACTTCATCATTCTTTCTAATATTGTTAACACTAGGGTAATATTAGTTTAGAAACCTTTAATACACATCTTAGGCATAAATAAGCATCTTTTATTTTCAGCTTTTATCAAAAATTAAGCTCACAATAAGCAAAAATTCAAAAGTTTAAGCAAACTAGCACTTTCTGTGATCAGCCTTTATCAGCTTAATTTTCAGCTTATTCTTTGGGTAAAAGTTCATATTGCTTTTATTAAAGTTGTTAGGATTAAGCTAGACTACAACTTTGTAGTTTTAAGTTTTTGCTAATTCTCAAAATTTAATAAGCTAAATAAGCCAAATTCGTAGGGTCTATTTGGTACTTTTCTTAAAGTGTGGGGTTACCCGTTTCTTCTTCAGTGTAAATTTTCTATACTTACCCCGCCTACCTTGTTCTTTCCTTTATTACATACACTTTTACCCTGTCTTTCTTATTAAATAAAATAGATTACTTTTAAGTTTATAGTCTTATAAATTATAGGGTTTCTTAAGTTTAAAATATGAACAAATTTCGAGTTCAATTGAGTCATAAAATTTGGGGCTTTTTTGTGTCTATAATCCCCCATTTCTAGCACTTTTAGTTTATAAAAACTATTTTTCTATATTTTTCTAAAATAAAACATGTAATTTAGAGTATTTTCAGGAATTTAAATAGAAATCTAAGGTTACTAGTTTTCTAGAAAATTCATAAAAAATAGAAAAATAATTGAAAAATTGGTAAATAGCTTTTGCATATAATTTTCATTTTAAATCTATATATTTGAAAAATAAAAAGAAAAATTTTAGTGTTAATTTTTAGAAAAAGTATAGTTTTTGATAATTCATTAATCATAGAAAATACATAAAAAATTCAAAAATACATAAAAAATTCCAATTCTTTATTCCTAAAAAGTTTCATTTCTTAAATTTGAGTGATTTTTAGGTATGAAATTTGTTAAAAGTTTGTGGCTTTAGTGTTTTTTAAATTTCAGTTTAGCTCCGCGTTCTAATTCGTTCTGTGCATTTTAAATTTTGGGCTAGTTAATTGTTTTTCAATTCATGTTATTATATTTTGTAGTGTAAACAACAAATCAAAAATCCCTTTATCATTCTTAGCTCGAATATCCGAGAATTAATTCCCTTAAATTCTCAATTTCACGATTTCGATGACACGACCCGAGGATAAAGTACTCCCGGATAAAAATATACGGTATTGTGTTTCTGTATGTGAATATTTTACCTCTATATTTCTCATGGTTTCGAGAAGTAATTTGAAAGATTCGTACGAGGAGTTTTATACTATATACGTATATTGAATTTGTTTTACCGCAACCAAATTTTGGCGCCGCTGCCGGGGAATTCGTGAACGATTGTTGAAGAGTATTCGTCGAAGTAGAGTTTCGAAGATCCTTTCTTTGGAAGTTATTTTGCTATTTTTTTTATAAAAATATAAAAAGTTCATTAATTCGATTCCTATCGAATTAGTAAAAAAAAAAAATATATATAATAAACATTTGGATACTAGCTATCCATCTTAAACCATTCCAATAAACAACAAAATTAATCGTGAAGTACTTGCGAGGTACGACGGACCTTTAAGTTTACAAACTATAAGGTGAGTTTAAGGGAAAGTGATAGCTATTCTCTAAGTAGTCATTGCGGCTCGCTAAGCTTTTCCGCTCACTTGTGAGTATTCTTAGAGACTTATCGTGAAGCTTGTAAAAATCGATTACCAAAAATATTTTTTGTTTTCATTCTTAATAAAAACTAAAAAATTGTAATCTCCCCAAAAATAATCTTCTTAATCTCAAATTCTTCTACTCTCTTATTTTTCACTAGTGCATGCGCACTCGCTCCTCCTTGGAATATACTATTCCAAGAAGACGTAATAGTCGACGATCTCGACACCGACAAGAGGCAATCCCTCTCAATTTGGATCCGCATTCCCCAATGCCACGACCAAGAAACCTATGGCCGAGCAACTCCAAGCTCCCACCGGGGGGTTTGAAAGTGCTATAGTTGTACCAATTATAAATGCTCAAAACTTTGAACTCAAATCCTCCCTCATTAATTAGGGTAAAACCGAATTTTCGTGAGGAGGTAATGATGAGGACCTCATGCCACGATTCTCATTTTGGAGAGCATTACGAACAACCAAAGTACCCGGATGTACTAATCACCACCATCAAACTTCTTCTCTTTCCATTTTCACTTGATGGGGTAGCCAAAACGTGGCTAGAAAAAGAACCCCCAAATTCCATTCTCACATGGGATGACTTAGTTTCTAAGTTCATCAATTTTTTCTTCCCACCATCAAAGACCACCAATCTTCGGAACGAAATTAAACAAATTTTCGTCAAATTGCTCAAGAATCTTTCTCCGAAGCATGGTGGAGCGTTCAAGGAACTCTTAGAAGTGTCGCCACGCCATGGTTTTCACCCATCACCATTAGACTTACATTCTATAACTCATTGAGCTATAAAGATCAAGATTCTCTTAATTCTGCTCCCGTAGGCAATTTTCTCTACAAAAGTCCAAACGAAGAGCTACTATCATAGAAACAGAAGCCAAAGTAGATGTTTCACGAACGCCGTGATTGCGAGTTGAATACGAATGCTCCTCCACCATCTAATTTCATCATCAACTTTGAGTGTCGAACAAATGTCCATCCAGCATAAGAGGCAAGAGTGACCCTTAACCTTAGAAGAAATGAAATGAATGAAAATCATGATGAAAGCATTTGTCCTACTCCCATTCCGATCAAAGAGCGTTGAAGGAAAAAGGAGACCACTTGTGTAACAATCATAGTATTAATATGTGCCCAATGACTAGAGGAAGGTTTACGAATCCTCCGTTTATCAGATCATTTCCAACAATTATCAACAAACCGCTTCGGTTGTAATTTTTTTCAAAATGGAAATTCCGGGTACCGTCCTTCCAATTTAGCAAACCATACTCACCCACCTGGTTTTCCTTCAAACCAAGGTAAACCATCCAATCAAGGGAATATCCCTCATCAAATGGTACCTTACCAAAATCCACCACAAAATTCTCAAATTGTGCTTGCTAATCAATTGGATAATTTTCAAGAAAACCACCGAGGTAGATGCAGCTATGAGAAATCATATTACCAATCTGAAAGCCTGAAATTAGGAGTGAAGTTCAAGCTACTTACAAGAACAAATCAACGCTTTAAAAGTGAATCCAAGAAGGAGTTGAAAACTCAACAATAATCTTTTCGTGAATTCAACAAAAGTGAAACCAAAACAATTTGCAAAACATGTTGAGTGGTTTCTTCCAAAACCAAAGTCAGCCTTCAACTTCTACTTCTATGGTACCTACCACTTTACCCAGTAATACCATCACAAACCCAAGGGGTGAAGTTAGAGCCATTACGACTCGAAGCGGACTTTCTTACACACCAGTTCCACCAATTCCACCACCCCTCTATGATGTAAATGAACCTTTGATTGAGAAGGAAACCGAGGTGACCAAGGATAAGGTGCTACCGAGCACCAAAAACATCCAACCTCCGGTTATCCAAAAATCTCAAGATCCAGTTAAACCGGTGAGCAGTCCAATTTCTACTGACCTTCTTCAGCACAAAGTTGATAATTCTCCACCATCAAAAGAACCTTCTAAAGAGACCAAACTTCCATATCCTTCGAGGGTAGAGCGTGAAAAGAAAGATTCAAATGAATAAAGTGGCAAATTCCAAAATGTTTGGGAATGTCAAAAAGTATTTCATGGGACATTACTTTGGCAGAAAAAAAAAATAAAATAAAAAAAAAAATTAAATAAAAAAAAAGAGATGCTTTGATTTTAATGCCTAAATATCAAAAGATGTTGAAAAGCTTGTTGACAAACAAAGACAAGTTGATTGAAATAGCAAAGACACCAATGAATGCTAATTGTTCCGCGGTCATTCTCAAAAAGCTTCCCGAAAAGCTTGGTGACCCGGGTCGATTTCTCATTCCTTGTGGTTTTGGGGAGTTTGATAATCACTTAGCTCTAGCGGATCTAGGTGCAAGTATCAATCTCATGCCCTTGTCTATTTGGAAAAAACTTGGACTTCCTGACCTTACAAGTACTAGAATGGTTCTAGAATTAGCCGACCGAACAATTTCTAAACCCCTTGGGATAGCCGAAAATGTGTTCGTAAAGGTCGGAAAATTCTACTTCCCGGTCGATTTTGTGATTCTAGACTTTGTTGCAGACCCTCGTGTTCCTTTGATACTTGGTAGACCTTTCTTAAGAACCGCACGGGTCTTAATTGATGTTCACGGGGGGAAAGTTAAAGTTGATAAGGATGTGTTGGAAAGAATAGTTTTAAAACCAGATGGTAGTCAAGATAGATGAAGTCACTCCATATATGGAATGCTTATAAGACCAGGGTAAAGATGTTTGTGATCCTGAAGTAATGATGATTCCACAACATCTGCTATGTAGATGGAGTTTGAATCTCTTCTGCGGGTGATATTATTAAACAAAAGGGAATAACTAAGGGAATTTCTGACCCAGTTGCTAGAAGAAGAGCTTGTTTTGCAAATTTAGATAAGTGTAAAATCATTAGCCAAGGAAGAGTTATTCATTCTCCGAAAAAAGCTTCCATAAGTGCAATTTCACACATCTTTCCAAACAATAAAAATTTTGAGGACTCTATTCAAAATGGGAATGAGATCCTAAATTTGTTCCAGAAACAAAGAATTAGATAAAGAGATTCTCATTCCAATCCCAAGAAGTCCAAAATTGGAAAAGAGTTGTAATTTCCTTCTTGGGATAATTTTTCAAAGCTTCAAGACTTTTCAAACCCAACCCCCCCCCCAGGGCCGCCCCCCCCCGCCACCCTTTGAGAAACAAGATGACTTTCCCTCTAGAAATGACGAGTCAATTCTTAAAGAGGAGGTTCATAAGGAAACTTTTAAGAGTTATTTGAACCCTCTTTTTGAAAAGGACGAAGAAATCATTTCTAATGAGGCATCTAGCATACTTTCTCCTAAGATTGATGTTAAAACCATTATGTCTTTCTTTGCCCCAATTGGGAATGTGTAATAGAAAATGGGCATCAAGTGAGTTTGAAAAAGATAATGTAGAGGTTAATCATGAAGTTTTCAAAAATAATACAATGAAAAGTAGTTTTGGGGATTCAGATAATCGAGGAAGAGGAAGCTTGCTTCAGATGGTTTAACTTGAAGATAACATTTTTGAAATGAATGAAAAAAAGGTTGATCTTTTGAAATTAAGACAAAAAAAGATTTTGAAACAAAAGTTAACCTGAGAAAAAGAAAGAGTTACAGTTTTTTCATCCCGACATGAAATACTTGACCATAGTTTTTGAGACACCTCTATGTCGGGAGTGTTTATGGGTTTTTATGAGATTTAATCCTCGTGATATATATTCCCCATGTAACATTCAGGGAAAGACTTTTTTGATCCGGGGATAACATTTCATGGGAAATCTTTTGAAAAGGATGTTTTTGAGGACAAGAGTTCAAAAGAGTTAGCACCATCTAAAGCTCTTTTGAATCTTGATGTTTTTGACCCACTCCACCCACCCTTAATGAACTTTAATGTTACTAAAGCATTTTTTGGGTTCAAATTTTCAATCTTGAAACTCTTTTCTAAACAGTTGGTTGAACCTGGAATCAAAAATGTTTTGGTATATCTTTCATCTCTAGTTTGGGGAGGTTTCCACCTCTTAGATTTTCTTCACCATTGCTATTATCCACCATAAAAAAACTAGTTTGGGGAAAGAGTCAACGAAGGGGACTCTATAATAAAACAATGCGCTGCGTGGGAGGCAACCCCATGCTTTATCCTTTTATTTTCTTTTCCAATTTTCTTTCTATTTTCTTGCTTCCCCAAGGACAAATAATTCAGTGGGCGAGTAAAGCTTGTACACGGTTAACAAAAACTAAGGCCGTTTTAGAGATGGGGTCTTTTGAAGCAAATACAGTGTAAAAGAAGGAAGGAAGCTGTGTTTCTTTGTCATTTCTGTTGGTTGTTTGTGGATTTTTGTCTAGGGTTCCGGATTTTGGATGCTTCAGGGTTCAATATTGTGGAGTCAAAGCAATTCCACAATTTCCTTCGAGTCTCCGAATCATTCTCTTCCATAAATGGGAAAACTCTAAGCTCTTTATCCTTGTCTTTATCGATCTAACATCTATCTTTTGGCATGCCATAAAATTTTTTGTTAAAGATTCCTTTTGACCCTTATTTGTTAAACTTTGAGGACCTAAGTTTCATTTGTAGTTTGGGGAAGGAGATCTTCGATATTGGACTTGTTCACTTCACGCAAGCCTTGTTTGAATCTTTTTGAATGTACCTTTTTTGAGAAAAAGTGAGAAATTTTAATTTTAAGCTTACAAGAAAAGCTCAAAAGAAGCTTAATATGAAAAAACACCACGTTTTGGTAGTCCGTTTGGTGAGAATAGAGTATAATTTTGACTTGACCGGATGAAAATGCCCTACGAGTCTTTATACCTACTTTGTGGGGCAAAGCTGTCACCAAAAACCCCCTATTTCTTTGGATTTTTAAGAATGTGATGAACAAGAAATGATGTATTTAAATATATGTGTATTTAGTTTAAGCAAGAGTTTATTGAGAAAACCTAAAGCTTATATGAAATTTGGTGTCTTTTTACTCCCATAAGCTCTTAACATCACTTAATCAGTACTGCTCTTATTTATTTAGCTAAGTCACCAATTCTTTAGAAAAAGTCTTACATTTTTGAAAAAGAATTCATTTTAATAATAAGTAAGCTTTTTTGGGTTTCAAATTTCTAAGTTCGTTTTTCAAAATGAAATTTTTCATTCCATCAAAAGATAATTAAAAAAAGAATGCCAATGAAGCATTTCTAATCAAAAGCATATTTTCGTGCCAATGAAGCATTCCGCTAAAATAGAAAACAAAAGCTATATGAGGTTTTTAATCGTTGGCTATCCATGTTGAGAGAAAGAACTCGGAGGTGTCGCAACTAAAGGAATGAAAACTATGTACGTAGGATCAAGTGTCGAGCATTCATCACTAGGACCGGCCTAGGTGATGATTGCAACTAAGGGACGTTGGATTCTATCTTGAGGAAAAGGTGTTGGTCGCGATACCCACAAACTTACAGCGGAGTAGAGGTTCGCGAACAAGAACACCGGTTGTTGTTGCGATTATCCTATGGGAGAAAGGCCTTAGTAGGGGTTCGAACTAAGAACAACATTCCTATTGCAAGAAAAAACATAAATAAGTACATGAAAATAAAAAGAATGGTCAAAAATTTCATTTTTCTTAAATCTAATTTATAAGTTTTGTATTCCGAATCTCGTTTAGCTTTGAGTCGAATTTATCTAGTTATTAACATTTGAGCTCACAAGGCTTACTTTTTAAAGCTTAATGAATTTCAACGATGAAGATACAAATTTGATCTATGGATTGAGTTAGAAAAGAGTGCACACATCTTAATCATAATTTTATTCCGGAGTGAAAAGGTTCCACAAGTTATAAGGAAAGACTTAATCATTTGATTTATATTTAACAATGATCTTGTTTAACGCTTTGTTTAGTCTAGTGAAAAGTCAAGGATGACGAATTTTCCTCTTTGCTCAGATTAATCGGAGTAGCCATTTCGATGAGCCTAATAAAGTTGCAAAATTGCAATGATTCCATTAAACGATGTTTCCATAGAATTTAAATGATGAAAAAGTAGAAGTTAGTTTAAAAGGTGATTATCAGATAAGGTTCTAAGACACAGGGCATTGTGGAAAGCTTCTTATTTACAAAGTTTACAATTGATTAACATGCGGTGAGTACACGGCAATCCCTTTAAGATTTGGGAATTTTTGAATATTGGCTAATTGTACATTATTACCCGATTTTGCCAAATAAAAGGCCAAAAGATGCCAAAAAATAGAAAATTTGTGCTTTTGTGTCCAATTGTGCAAAGAAAGTGATAGAAAAACAAAAAGAAGCAAAAACGATCTCAAAAAACGACAAGAAACGGGAAAAACAAAGAGCAAAGAGCAAGAGTGAGTAATCAGACAGAAATCACAGCCGGATCATCACACTCAGTCAAGATAGAAAAAAAAGGAGAAGTCAAAGGTCCAGAATAAAGTCAAGGGCCAAAGTTTGGTCAAGTCGTTCAAAGATTAAAGAGCATATGTGAATTGTTTTAAGATCAAGACCCAAAGTTGTTAAAAGAGCAAAGTTGTTTTATAAAGAGAAAGAAGAAGAAAACAACCACAAGGGCCAATATTGCCAAACTTCAAACCTGTTTATAACTAGAAAAGGGCGGACAAGGTACAAGGACCAATTCTGCCAATTGCCCAAATTTTCAAACAATTCACCCCGGCTTATTCGCAACAACATAACCACTCCAACTGAATTTCCCGCCAAAAATCAATACAACCCAATCCCGTATTTTTCACAACCCCCGCTCCTTTTATAAATGTTAAAATCGGTCAATACACTCTCCCCTCTCACAATAAGAGCACAGGTAAAACACCCTCATTGGCCAGGACACCCTCACTCAAATAGATCAAAACGGCTCAAATTCGACTTTTAAAGATCAAGGGGCTGTGATTTGATGGACCATCTAATAAAGACCAATCCCTCTCTTCACCCCTCCTCTATAAATAGAATGCTAGGAGTTCATTTTTCAGTGGTTGATTTTATTTTTAAACATTTACTTTGTAATTTTTCCGTTTTCAAGCAATTTAAGCTTTCATTTTAAGCACTTAGCTTTAAGTCTTGTAATCATTTCCTTTAACTTGTACTCTCTAATTCAGTAATAAAAGTCCGATTACATCATTAATACTCTTTATTTTATCAGTTGAAGTTGAGTGAAATTCACCAATAACTTATAAATAGCTCATAAAGCTTAATATTCTCATAAGCTCAAATTTAGCTAAATTTCTGTCTTAAGCAATATATTTACCATTTTTACTCATTTACATTCAAATCATGGATACTTGAGAAGATTTGAGCTAAATTGTTGAGGCTTAAAGGAGAAATAAGCTAAAATCTAGCTTATTTTGGTTTAGAGGCAAGGTGCTATCTAGGAACACTGAGCTGCTGACTCTTTGATAGCTCTAGTGTGAAATTCTTCAAAACAGGTTTAATTCTCTTACATTTCTAACTGAGTTTCATGTTGAATTATTATTTTTTCATTTTCAACTTTGAGAAAATCATTTTAAACTTTTTGTTTTTCTTTCACAAGTCGGTCAATCGTGTCCTTATCATTCCTTAATTCACGTTCCAATTCATCACATGTTTCTTTGTATGTTGAGTATTGAATTGTTTTTGACTCAAATGTTTTGACTCAGTCCTTAAACGTCTCAAGTTCCCGTTGTAGCAAATCTTTTTGCTTTATAAGCTCATTATTCAAACGTTTTTGATTTTCAGCTTCGCGTTGAACATTATATGCTAGCATTTGTATTTCACGATATTCGTCATGAGCAGTTGAATCATGTTCAGACGTGCCACCATTATTTTCCACAAACGGATCATCAAATATGATATTAGAATCTATTTGATCGTCATCCATTGTTTGAATAATAATTTTACGTTTCCCATGACTCACTTGTTCATGAACCTTAGACGAAGCATGTACCTGGCTAATAGCCTTTGCATCATAAGATGGTACAGTCTCAGCGTTCTCATCAGCTGGTTGGAGTCGAGCCATTAACATGACTGCTGCAGTTAACTCTTCCAACTCTTCTCCATTTGAAGTGTCAAGCATGAAATCATTCTCTTCATTGCCGAGGTTGCTTCCAACTTCATCTTTTATAGCTAACAACATTTGTTCTCTGAAAAACTTTGAATCACGAACTTTTAGTTTCTGACATTCACGAGCATAATGACCTTTCTCATTGCAATTGTAACACTGAACATTTGCTTTGCCTGGAGTAGACTCAGTTCGTGGAACACGCTGAATAATCTGATTGCTTTCATCACCTGCATTAAACCCTTAAGTTCTGTTTCTCCCTACATTCTTGTTAGCATTACCACCATAACTAGCATTCTTGGTTTGTATGTCAACTCGACCATCCTGAACCAAAGCTTGATTCCTTGTGTTAGAGGAAACACAAAGACGATTATTGGTGGGTGTAGAGAACTTTTAAGAAATTGCTCGAGCGAGTAACATCATAGTTGTTGTAAGCTTATCCTCTTGAGAATCGCCTTGTAACTCCCCTTAATATTCATCATCATAATCAACAACTGATGGAGGATGTGTGACATAGTATGATTGTGGAGAATAAGAAGAGTTTGTAAGAGAGTGTGATGAAGAAGCATTTGAATGAGCAATAAGAGCTAAAGGATCATGATTCTTGGCAGCTTTCTTTGCCCTTGATGCTAGAACATGTGGTTCAAATTGCACTAACTGCTCATACAACACATCATAAGAGACTGCAGGTCCAGTTTAATTATGACGAACCATGGTAACATATTTGCTCCATTCTGGTTGCAAGCAATTGAGAAACTTTTTATTGATTGCCACCAGTATCGGACAAACATTATTGCGATCCATGATGTTCACAAGTGTTGTTAACCTTTCATGCACAAAGTCTAAAGATTCCCTTTCTTTTGCTGTAAACTTATCAAACTCATCCGTAAGACGTGAGTGTCTCACATGAGTAGTAATTTCAGATCCATGCATCAACCTTTTGATTCGTTCCCACATTTCTTTAGCATTCTTACATGCATCCATTGAATTATATATATCATTTGGTATTGCTTGAAGTAGATAATTCATGACCCTAACATCAGCAATGTATTGCTTCTTGTTACCCTCGGTCATTTTGGACAATGGTTCAAGTATTGGTATAGTAGGATTTGTTGGATCAACAACCATGGGTCTTTGATAAGGGCTATTATGTATCGAATTCCACATTCTCTCCCTATCTTCAAGCTTATTATCCAAAAACCTTCGGAATCAACTTTCCCATGAAATATAATTCCCTTTCTCAAGCATTGGAGGTCTTTCATTAGCTCCTGAATCAGCGAGAGTTTGTTGATTTGAGTTGGTTGAATTACTAGAAGTAGACATGTTGTATTAAATGACTACAAAGCAAACTTTGATTGTTTTGGAGATGAAGTATTGTAATCGTGAAGTTAACGAGCAATAACAACCTTGTCTTGAATCACACTTTAAACTTTGTTACGAAACCCAAACAATAAGATACGAAACCTTTGAACAGTGTAACGAAACCTCAAAAAATGATGTTACAAAACCTCTTAACTGTGTTAGGAAACCGCTTGTCTGTGTTACAAAACCTCTAAAATAGTGTACGAAACCTCAAAGATGTGATACGAAACCTTCTGTTATCAAAACAGTGATACGAAACTTCTTACAAAACCTCTGTTATCAAAACAGTGATACGAAACCTTCTGTTATCAAAATTGTGATACGAAACCTCTGATATACGAAACCATAAAGAATACGAAACCTCTCACAGTATATGAAAACCAACGGTTACCGAAAGTTCAATTATACGAAACCTGTTTTCGTAATTCCAAAAGAAACTCTACTTTCGTAAAATAACAAAAAACCCCTTACTTTCATGAATTCATAGCTACGAAACCTAAGAAAACTTACGAATTTGATATTTAACAGTTTAAATGATAAACTCGACGTTATCCCTTCAAAGTAACAAGTTTCTATGTTACGAACGCTAGATTAATCGTTACGAAAGTAATTCTATGTTATGAAAGCTAAGAAATGACTTATGTATGACAGTTTACGAAAGATTTCTACCTTATGAAAGCTTAAAATTGTCCTACGAAAGTAATTTCCCGCCTAAAAACAGTTACCGAAACCTATTTTCTTGTTTACGAAACCTATCAAATCTATTTTTTCGATCAATTTGAGCTCAAAAAAATGTAATTTCCGTAAACGAGGTATTAATTCTACAATTTAATAGTTACGAAAGCTAATATATTGTGTTTTAAGATCAAAAACACATCAAATCATAAAACTAAACCATACGAAAGCTACTATTCATCCTTACAAAAGCTAGATCGATCGAAATTCTTGCAATTAGGCTCGATTTGATCACGAAAACCACACTAGATCTCTCCCGGCGATAGGTACCAATTGTTAGAGATCGAAGATCCATTTATCGGGAGGTCAGGGAAGCTCAAAGTATGAATAAGCTATAATAAAGAGAGTATTTTCACTTTTTCAAAACTTCATTAAAATGGAAAATAAAAGGAAAACACAAATGGGAGCTTCACCATCTAATGTTGATTAGAGGGTGTTATTTATAGTCCTAACATAAGGCAACTATTACATAATTACACAACTAGTCCTTGTGTTTTAACTTACAACTAAACTAATGTAATTTCCATAATGACACCACATTTATCATTCCTAACAATCTTCCCCCAATGTGGCGGCATATGAAATTACTTACAATGTATCCTACAAGTACAAATAGCTAAAGATAATTGCAGTTTGCTTTGTCTTCAACATGTACTTCAACTCTTTTTTTCACTTGTAAAAAATACAATGTAATCCGTATAAACTGAGTTGACTTCCCCCCAGTTCATACTACATGTCTTCAAGCAGTTCAACAACTTCCCCCCAAACAGACAACCATTAGAAGCAAATCTGGAACTTTGATGTAGTTGACATATCTTCTAACTATAGCAGTTTAAGCTCACAGCGGAATATGTAGAAGATGAAGTAAACCACACTTGGCAGCAAATCTGACTTCTTCATTGCAGTTAAGCATCAAATCTGTTTAGGGGAACATGCAAGAAATCAGCAAGATCTTCTCATGTATGCACATACTTCACACCAAACAACCCATAGAGGTCGAAACTATAACACCAAAGTCAATTAAGTCTCAGATGTTGTATGTATCAAAGTTAACTGAATCCCGAATGTACACATTTCTTTACCCTAGTTGTTTCCAACTATCGAAATATGAAAAAGAATAATACAATTACATCTTCCTTCCCCCTGATTGCATTCGATGACCATCAAAAAAATCATAACCTGTGTACGCCCAATTATTCAATAGTATGACCATGTGTGAAGTAGAATAATGTTCGGTTCAGCACCAAAAATATCCCGTGAGAATCAACTGATTCGTCTCTCCTATGACTTATTCTTTCCCAACCTCTTATTCTGTCGGCTTTTTGTAATGACTACTGATAGAGAAAACTCAGTATTACAAACTTGATGCTGAAGTAGAATAACCAAACTTGTGCCTTATGTCTTGTACTATCCATGATAAAGAACGGTGTAGAGAACTCGCGCTGTACCTTGCCGAATCTCTAAGTACTCTATACTCCTCAACCAACCAACCAACCATCAAGTATAAGTAGTACGCCACCTCTTGACTAATTCCACAACCGAATGTGGTCATAGCTTACCTTGTGAGTCATTAAGAACCAACTTTTGTGTTTATAGATCTCACACAAATAACTAGATTAGCCAAGTCGTCATCATAACTGGTTATTAGCTCAAACAAGTTATCTTGAAAGTCATCATCCAACCAACCCTGACTTTTAAGATATGATAAGAACACGCACCCGTGACATTCCACTTCAACGTTAAATAAATGATAATGAATCATCCCCGTAGTTAATTCTTGCGGTTAAATCCTAAAATTAGCCTTTTTAACGGTTTAAGTGAATCTTCGATAGGATCTTTTAAGCGAAACATGATTTTTTTTTATGTTTTAGTCATAACAGTCCGTCTTAGCAATTAAAATTCATAGTCCAATCCATATTTTTGGTCCATTTTGTTAACAAATTTCGACTTAGGCCCAAGATATCACAACAACAATCATATGAGCCCATCTCTTCATATGTAATATCCAACCCATTATTTAATTGGTAACCAATTCGTGTACTAGCAATAAAATATGGCCCAATACTTTTCAATGTAGTACACGTACAATTTCACACTCATCTCAACTAAATTATAACCCTACATCTTATAGTACACGCCTCATTTTCTTTATCAGTCATCAACACAAGTCAAAAGTCCTACCTTATCTCTCCAAAAGATAATCTCAGTCACCAAAAATCATCTCTCTTCCAAATTATTTATTCAAAACAAGAAACCCATTAACAAGAGCTCAAGAATGAAGAATAAAGATCGTTTATGACTTTAAGACCTTATACACGGGTTTCAGGTAGGTATCTTTTTGGTTTGATTTGTTTTTTGTGTCAAGAGCAATGATGAGTAATTCTTTTCGTGTTGTATGATCGGTTAAAGGTCATTACTTTATTGTTGAACACGAAAAATATGAGTTGGGATCATGATTGTTATTGGTGATATTGTGTAGTTTCATGTTTGTTGGGAATTAAAAGTCTTCTTAATACTGTTAAATATTAATTCTACTAGTCAATGATAAAAGAGAAGTTTCAACTAAAGACATTAATGTTGATTGAAGACATTAATGATAATTGAAGACTTTATGTTGATTGAAGACATTGATAATGATTGAAGACATTAATGATGATTGAAGACTTTATGATTGAAAACATTAATGTTGAGTTATTATGTTGATGAAGAGTTACAACAAGATGGAAGAACACATTAATGCTAATAGTTAGTCACATGGTTTATTAGGAAATGCATTAATGTGTATTAATTATATTGAATGGTTTGACTAGGAATTATGGAAACCATTAATAGTATTGATGTAGAATAATTTAGAAAGTATTAATAGTCTTTGTAACCTACTTGGACTCCTTAATCTATAAAAGGAGGCCGTAGGGTTAAGAGAAAATCATCACTTCCAATATCATTCACACCCCAACATTAGTTATCATAGTTAGTAATCTGTAACCCTTAAAGCAGATTAATAGAAATCAAAGTTTAGTATTCATTGTTCTTCTTAATACTATTGTGTAGATTCCGCATATACAATAAGTATTCATAGTCAGTGTTTCTCTATAGTCAATCTGTATTTATACAAGTTGGCTATCACCCTTAGCAGGCTGCAAAGATCTGTTCAGTTTGGGACTCACAAGTGGTATCAGAGCCTGTGAGAAACTCTGAGTAAGAAGAACCAAAACCAAAACAAAGCTTTTATAAACCTTTACCTTAAACAATCACATCCATGGCAGGAGAAGATGATCAAAACATTAACAACCAACCACCAAATCCACCACCACCAACACAACAAGCCCCTCACACTGTTTCAACCATAAAACTCCCTATTCTGAAGAAAGGTGAATATGATATATGGGCCATGAAAATGGAACATTACTTGGCTCATACAGACTATCCTGTATGGGAGGTCATACAAAATGGAAATGGTCATGTATCAATCTCCACAGATACACAAGGTCAAATCAAGATTCTGCCTCCTAAATCTGCTGAAGAAATTTTGGCAAGTGAAAAGAGAAATAAAAGCAAGGACCACCTTGCTTATGGCTCTTCCAGAAGATCATTTAGCAAGATTTCATAATATACCTGATGCTAAAGAAATGTGGGATGCCATTAAAACCAGATTTGGTGGAAATGCTAAGAATACAGGGTATAAAGGAAGAGATCAAAGAACAGGAAAGCAAGAATAGCCCAAAGCATTGTTAACTATTGATGCTGGTGTAATTGACTGGAGTGTAAGCTGAGGAAGAAGAAGAAGATCATGCTTTGATGGCATTCAACTCAAACAGTTCCAGTAATGAGGTACAATCTTGTTCTGATGAATGTGTTGCATCATATAATAAGCTTAAACAATTGTATGATGAACAGAGGGAACAACTTGGAGATGCCAGTATAGAAATACAGGTATATACTCAAGCTTTAAAGAAAGTAGAAGCACAATTAGTTGCTCATCAACAAAGTCAACTTTGGTATGAGAAAAAGATAAGGTTTATGAAAATTAACTTAGATGATAAAACTGATGTCCTTACATACCATAAGAAACTATTGGCAGAAGCTGAAAAAGAAAAAGAAGATTTAAAAGCTAATGTAGAAAAATGGCACAACTCTTCTAAAAATCTTAATATTTTGCTAAATAGTCAGATGAGTGCTAGGGATAAGGCTGGGCTTGGGTATGGTAATCAATTGAATAAAGGTGTTTTAAGTTATGAAAATGAAGTTTTCCAAAGTGTGTTTGTTAGTAGGATTAAGTTATGAAAATGAAGTTTCTCCAAGTGTGTTTGTCAGTAGAAAAGTGAGCATAGAGTTGTCTGTGAATGATAGATATGCAGTGGAGATGCATGCAGTTCCTCCTCCAAATGACAAGGATCGACATCCCTTCTGGACTGATAAAGCCATAGATGACTTCACATTTACATATGGTCGAAGCAATCTTAAACTAGTGAATATGATGATGAAGCAGTGGACTTTAATCTTGTGAATCCAATGTAGTGAGAAACACATGGATCTATGCCTGAAACCAGTTATCAATGAACCTAAAGTAGTAAGGTGAACCTAAAGTTTGGTCTGATGCTCCTATCATTGCGGAGTATGAATCAGATAGTGAAGATGAGCAAGGGTCTCTACCATAAAAGATAGGAATTACCTTAGTTTTGCTTTTTTATATGATAAGCATGTAAAAACTCCTAGGCAAACTGTTATAGAACAAAACACATGTAGTCAGAGTCCTAAACCTGACAAAAAGGATTGTAGTGGTTTAATGTCTAAAAAACTAGGTTTGGGTATACCAAAAAGGCATGTTTTGTATGTGGAAGTTTTAGCCATCTTATTAGAGATTGTAATTTTCATGAGAAAAGGATGGGTAAACAAGCTGAATTAAACAATAGGATGAGTAAGGGGTCTAGTCAAGGGCGGGAGATTAGGCCAGTATGGGAACATGTATAAAGAATGAATATCAAAAACCATTTGTTCCAAAAAAGCAGTACTAACTAGAACTGAGAAAGATTCAGTTGATTACTGCTAGAAACTGCGGTACTAACACAGTTAATACTGCTAGGCATAATTTTAACAGACAGGCAGTACCAATTAATGTTGCTAGGAAAGTTAATACTGTTAAGCCTATTGTGAATAATGCTAGACCAAAAGCTGGCTTTCATAAATCTGTTTCACCTTTTAGAAAGTCATTTAATAGAACAACAACACTTAGAACAAATTTTTCAAAACAAAAGGTTAATACTGCTGAGGTAAATGCAGTTAGTGCTGTTAAGGGAAAAAGGGAAACTGCTGTTAAGCCCTCAGCAGGTTGTAATTGGAGACCAAAAAGACATTACTGGCACAAAGTCTCCAAATACAATGGTGGATCAAGTCCTAGAAATTGTGCTACTTTCAAAGATCCACTAGGCAGACTCAAGCCCAAAAAGGCTTGGGTCCCTAAGAGAATCTAATCTCTTTTATTTAATGTGCAGGATTATCCACAAAGAGCTTTACAGAACAAAGGGATTGTTGATAGTGGATGTTCCAGGCACATGACTGGAAACAAGGCCTACCTTGCTGAATATCAAGACTTTAATGGTGGCCCTGTTGCTTTTGGAGGAAGTAAAGGTTACATAACTGGTAAAGGTAAAATAAAAACAGGAAAGTTAGATTTTGAGGATGTGTGCTTTGTGAAAGAACTACAGCATTTCAATCTCTTTTTTGTGTCACAGATGTGTGACAAGAAGAACAAGGTTCTTTTCACTGACTCTGAATGTCTTGTTTTGTCTCCTGAATTTAAGTTACCTGATGAAAATCAAGTCTTACTTAGAATCCCCAGACAAAACAATATGTACAGTTTCAATCTAGAGAATGGTTCCTTCTGGTGGTATACCTGTTTAATTGAAAAGGGCCACAATTGATGAATCTAAACAAATGGCATAGGCGGTTGGGTCATGTTTAACTTAAAACCTTAAAAAAACTTTATGGGGGAAACCTTGTAAGAGGTTTACCTTCAAAGATTTTTCAAAATGACCACACTTGTGTTGCTTGTCAGAAAGGAAAGCAACACAAGGCCTCCTGTAAGGCCAAATCAGTGAGCTCTATTAGTCAGCCCTTACAGCTTCTGCATATGGATTTATTTAGACCTACATCTGTAAGGAGCTTAAACCATAAGACTTATTGCCTGGTTATCACTGATGATTTCAGCAAGTTTAGTTGGATGTTCTTCTTAAGAACTAAGGATGAAACTAGTGGAATCCTTAAACACTTTATAAGATAAATTGAGAACCAATTAAATCAAAAAGTTAAATCTATTAGATGTGATAATGGTACAAAATTTAAGAATAGGGATTTTATTGAATTTTGTTGGTCAAAAGGGATCAAGAGGGAATACAATAATGCCAGAACTCCACAACAAAATAGAGTTGCTGAAAGAAAGAACAAAACCCTGATTGAGGCTGCTAGAACTATGCTAGCAGATTCATTTTTACCTAACACTTTTTGGGCTGAAGCAGTTAGTACTGCTTGTTATGTCCTTAATAGGGTATTAGTGACCAAGCCTCAAAATAAGACACCTTATGAACTTATAACTGGTAAAATACCAATCATAAGCTATATAAGACCTTTTGGGTGCCATGTGACCATCTTGAATACCATTGACCACCTGGGCAAGTTTGATGGGAAATCAGATGAAGGGTTTTTAGT
>BQNB010067631.1:0-10742 GCA_026074375.1 Tanacetum coccineum | reverse complement strand
GGGTTCTTTAAAGGTATTCAAATAAAGGGATCGATCACTATTTCGCATCTTTTTTATGCTGACGACGCAATGTTTATAGGAGAATGGTCCGATTCTAATTTGAAGAATGTGGTCAAAATTCTTAATTGTTTCTATTATGCGTCGGGTTTGAAAATTAATATAGACAAGAGTCAACTGTTGGGCGTTGGGGTGCCTAGGTCTACTGTAGCTCAGGCAGCGGTTGAGATTGGATGTATGGTCTTGAACCATCAGTTTCGGTACCTCGGTGTTATGGTAGGGGAACCGATGTCCAGGAGGTCGGCTTGGGATGATACGGTTAATAAGATTCGGTCTCGTCTTTCTAATTGGAAGGTGAAAACGTTGTCTATTGGAGGAAGGTTGACTCTTTTGAAATCAGTGCTTGGTGCCTCTCCTTTGTACTATATGTCGATTTTTAAGACTCCCAAAGGTGTGCTGAAGGAAATGGAAGCTATTAGAAGTAAGTTTTTTAACGGTGCGGACACTTCGGAGAGAAAGATCACGTGGATTGCATGGCAGAAAGCTTTAGCGTCTAAGATTCATGGAGGTTTGGGTATTTCCAGTTTTTATGCTCTAAATCGTGCTCTCCTTCTCAAGTGGGTATGGCGCTTTATCTCTCATGATGGCTCCCTTTGGTCTAAGGTTATTCAGGCTATATACGGTGCGAGTTTCGAGTTGCATTCGAGTAAACAGGTGTCTCTTTGGTGTTCCATTCTCCGCGAAGTTCAATCGTTGAAAGCCAAAGGTTTCGATTTCATATCTCATTGTAAGAAGCGGGTAGGGGATGGCCTTTCTACTCGATTCTGGCTCGATATCTGGGTGTCTGAAATTCCCCTAAGTGAGAGGTTCCCTCGTTTGTTTATGTTAGATGTGGAGAAAGAGGTTTCGGTCGCAGCCAAATTAGGTTATGTTTCTATCGACGTCTCTTTTAGGAGGGGTGTGCGTGATGGAGTCGAACGTCAACAATGGGACGATCTGCAATCTTTAATGCAGTCTGTTTTTCTTTCGTCTTCGGGTGATAGATGGATATGTGATTTATCTGGAGATGGGGAATTTCGGGTCAAAGAGGTGCGTAATTTTATTGATGATTTGTTTCTTCCTTCACATCCGGAGGTCACGAGATGGGTCAAGTGCATCCCAAAGAAGATTAACATTTTTGTTTGGCGAGCGCGTCGAGATTGTCTTCCTACTAGACAAAATCTGATTCGTAGAGGAGTTGTGCTGGAGTCTGATGTTTGTCCGCTATGTGAGGACTCGGTGGAGGAGTCTCAGCATGTCTTCTTCCAGTGCTCCATTGCTCAATGTGTCATTTATAGGATTTGTCGTTGGTGGGATTTGGATGGGCAGAACTTGGCGTCGTTTTCGGATTGGCAAGCGTGGTTTCTTTCCATTCGGCTTCCCTCTAAAACAAAGATGTTGTTGGAAGGTGTGTTTTATGTTGCTTGGTGGTACATCTGGGGGTTCCGTAACCGGAGTGTTTTTGATGAGTCCCCTCCGAGACGCTCGGTGATCTTTGATGATATAGTGTCTCTCTCTTTTAATTGGTGTTCTAGTAGATGTTATATGGCTTTATCGTGGGATAGTTGGCTTAAAAACCCTCACTTGATTTCTTTGTAATGTTTTAGTTTCTAGCTCCTTGCTAGTTTTCTATAAAAGTTGCCGTTCTAAAAAAAATCTCAAATGAAGTAAAGTGCAACATATAGATACAAGAAAATTAAATCTATTTAATATTTTATAAAGGTATATTAGTGATAATACATACTAGTTTCAAAACATGTACGCGCACGGAATTTAGACATTAAATTTTAATTGAATGTTATTTTTTCAGTAATTGTGAATGCGAGTTTTCTTAACTTAAATAATTGTAACAGTTATAATAAATGTTTCCTACCATATTAAATAAAAAATGCTAATTCCCATGTTTGCCAATTACATTGTTATGTGTTAATTATAATTTTAGCCGTATTTATTATTACAACTCGTGTACGTATGTGATAAACTTATAAAATGTAATAACAATGAGTTCTTATTAAACGATTATAGTAAAAATAAATTTTTTTCCGGATATTCTTACTTAAACTCATAAAGAGAAAAAATATTGAGTTGTTTGTATACGTACAATATCATCTATTTATTTATATACATAATAATTCGTGCTTTCATTTTGATATTAATATTCTTGTGCATATATATATGTTTTATTTTTAAAACAACATATATGTTGTATTTTTAAAATGTAATGTCTAAGGGTACAAAGTTTAAGGGGTTATTTGTTTATTTTTTAAAGTTATTAAAAAAGAAAAACTTATAAATTTACATTTAACTCAATATTATTTATTTAAAATTCGACCAAAAAAGTTTTATTAATTACCTCATCTTTTTAAGTTTTTGTTTTCAAAAATTTGACACATATATTTTATGTGTTTTTTTCTCCACCAAAATTTTTAATTTTGACTTTTTTTAACCAATCAGATTGCACGATTTTACTTACGTGCCAAAATCAAGTGTTCTGATTGATCCATTTTTTTTATAAAATCAAATTTCATAATAAGACCCTGAAATGATTCAATTCTTTTATTATATAAAAGATAAGAGGTTGAGTTAGTTATTAAGAGCATAAGGTACCCTAAGCCATGGCTTGAACTATCCCCGAAAACGCCACTTGATGGCACGAGCTCTACACCGCATCTTGCGTTTTCGAGTGTTGAGCCGTCACTACCACACCAAATGCTCCCGGAAACGCCATGTGATGGCACGAGACCCACACCACTACTCGCGTTTTCGGGTATTTTTCTCGCGTTATGGAGGGAGAGGTATTTGACGACACCAGAAATGTGATGTTATGAAAGAAGAGGTGTTTTTTGTGTTATGAGGTATTCTGGTGTTATGAGAAAAAGTGTTAATGTGGCAATACTTTTTTCATAACACTAACTTGATGACACCACGAGTACCTAGAGCTCTAAGTATATGAGCAAATGAACCGATGAAATTTGTAAACTTGTATTTTAAATCAATTTAATTAGGCTTATTTATCAATATATATGATTTAAACTTTGCCTCATATAGTTCGTTATTATTGAATAGCCATTAAGTACAATTATATTATACAAAATTGTGCCTTTCTAAAAAAAATATTATACAAAATTTTTTTAATCTCGTTCCAACACAATGACAATGAAACCAAGTTAATAAAAAATAAAAATTTTGATTTTTGATTTTTTTATCTTTTGAAAATAAAAAGTAGAGTAAACTGCAAAAATCATCCCTGTGGTTTATAGTTTGTGTCACTAATCATCCCTAGCCGATACTATTGGCACTAATCATCCCTGAGTGGCCAAACATCCTGCAAAAATCATCCTTATTGGCGCCCTTGAGACTAACTTTTCGTAGTTTTTACTCGTTATCTCTTCTAATAATGGATGTGTATTTTGGTCATTTCCTTTATCCCTCGTAGTAGAACTCTGGTTGACTTTCGAACCCACCAAATAACTCAGCCTTAAATTTCTAAAACCTAATTCAATCACTCCCAAATTTCACGACACTACACCCCCAAATTCACGACACTACACTAAACCCAAATTCACTCACCCCCAAATTTCTAACCCACCAAATCTTTAATCAGTTAGCATAAATTCAATTAAAGATGTTGAATGATAAATGTAAGTAATCACTAATCAATTTGCTTATTTGTGTGATTATCTGCTCATTTCATTATTTATGTGCTTATATGTTTAGGAGTTTAGCAGTTTGCTTATTTGTGTGTTTATATGCTTATTTCATTATTTGTGTGCTTATCTATTTTGGACTTTAGGAGTTTGCTTATTTGTGTGCTTATCTGCTTATTTTATTATTTATGTGCTTATCTATTTAGGAGTTTGCTTATTTGTGTGCTTATCTGTTTATTTCATTCTTAGTGTGCTTATCTATTAGGAGTTTGCTTATTTATGTGCTAATCTGTTTAGGAGTTTAGGATTTTGTTTAGAAGTTTAGGAGTTTGCTTATTTGTGTGCTTATCTACCTATTTGAGTCCATTGTTAAGCATTTGAATAGACCAAGAATGCGAAGGCCTACCCAAAGCCCAACCCCTTAATTCATACTACTTAACACAGCAAGAAACCTTCCTTATAGTAGTAATAAAATAAGGGCATCAATCAATACTTCAAGGTTGCAAGTATCCATGGTATTAGGGCATCAATCAGTACTTCAAGGTTGCAAGTATCCATGGTATTAGGCCATCTGCTAAGATGAACTAGGAAAAAACTATTAACCTTCCATTTAGAAGAAGATTAATCATAGGTACTTCCATAAGATGTGACCTTTTTATAAAGATGAATCTTCTGCAAGACTCAATCATTGGTTTAAAACAAATATGGATCCAGAGAAAGAATTGGCCATCAAAACACTTAGTAGGAAACTTCCTTATGTCTGTACAACAGCTTAAACTATAGACATCATTACCATATTGACACCTCAAAAAGTATCCAATAGAACAATAACCATATACAAATCAAGAGAAGAGCAGATAAGATATAAGCCATCTACTATACTCAAATTACTCTATTGAAATCATCACACCACTTTTATTCCACCTGACCCAAACACTCATTTAGACAACATTCCACTGCACATTCCATAGATTAGCCACTTCTTTAACTATAGTAGACTTTTTAACTTTCATGGTTATCAATTTCAAACTCACATGTTAAAAGGAATTTTTGAGAGAAGAAAGGGAAAAGAAAGCTGGGAGTTGGAAGCTGATCAAAGCATTTGATCATTTAGTTTATATTTCATCTAGTTCTTGTTAAAACAATATGTATGCTAACCTTTTGGTACAACTACAAACAACTGATATTCTGGTAACCTTATGTTAAATTTTTTGGTACTCTGATATGTATGCTAGGTTTCTTTAGGTATTATGGTAGGTTTCTGTTGGATCCCTTACTTAATAGATCTTGAACCTTTAGGTTGCAAAGGGTTTCTACATTAGAAAATCCAAAGAAAACAAAAAAAAGCAACAATAATGAAACACTGATTTAACACTATTGATTATGCGGAAACTAATCAACAATGCTAAGAAGAACAGTATTAAGTAACACAAGAAAACTTTGTATTATAACTTGAATCTGACTAGGTTACAGATTACAAAGACTATGATTGCTAAGATGATCTCTATTGATCTATGTTGATCTATATTGATCTATGTTGATCTATGTTGATCTATATCAACTAACTATGACTAGGGTTCCTTTTATACACCAAGGAAACCCTAATGGGCTTTACAAAACGCGTATAGAGATCATGCATATCCTTTCCTAAGATATCTCATGCATATCTCTAACTCTAACTAACTTCTGCATAAGCAGACTTAACTATTACATAACCAGTACTAACTTATAATGAACTACCAGTACTAACTATGCTAACTCTTCTACCAGTACTAACAAGTGTACTGGCAGAACTAACTATATAACAAACAGAATTAAGTCTTGTATACATAATTCCTAACAATCCTCCCCTAAACTTGAACTTCACTTGTTAACTTCAAGTTTCTTCAGTTTTCTTCAGCTTGAGCTTTTGAGGATTGTATCCAAACACTTCTCTTTAATCATTAGCTTCTCTTTAATGATGATTTGTTTGTTGTTGATTTGAAGACAGATCATACTTTGGCTTTTAATCTTTAACAGCATTTCATCCTCTCCGCATCACATCTCCACAGCGACATCCAACTAAGTTGGCTTTGTAGTTTTTGGCAAACTACTAGCCATTAACGGATTTGATATGTCTTTACCATGAGTTGTTTGCTATGGACTAGTCAATGCTTCATTGCAGTAACAATGTGCATTGATAACCTTATAGTTTTTAGCAAACTATCATCTGTTAACGGATTTGAGATCTCTTTACCAGTAGCTGTTTGCTCTGGAGTAGCCAATGCTTTAGTGCAACACTATGGTGCATTGATTACCATACACTTTTTGGTAAACTGTCAACCATTAACGGATTTGAGAAGTCTTTACCAAAGCCATTTGCTTTGGACTAGCCAGTTCTTGATCTGTTTAGAATGAGTGAACGTTGACCATTTGTTGTAGTGGTTGAATAAACCAACCTTAAACCAATCCTTCTCAACTCCATTACAGCTTCCAGATACCCAAACCATACCTTAGCTACTGAGAATCCAATTATCATCTTAATCCTGCTTGCTTCTCAATCATCTTCAAAAGTTGATAGCAAACTTCATCCGTTGTTCCATCTAGAAGCTTCATCTTTAGCATTACTTAGCAAGCATCTTTTGACAAGGGATATTTTCTATCTGCTAACATATATACAGTAATATCATCCAATGTTAGGCAATGTACTACACAAGAAGTGATAGCATGATGTCTATAGTTTTATCGTTAGATAGCATGGTAGTGATGTCAGAATTGAATTTGTGGAGAAAGCACTAAAGTAGCAATAAAAGACTTAGGGGCCGTTTGTTATGACCATTTTGGATTCAAGTAATGGAATGATTCTTATGGATCATTTTGAATATAGATCTTCTACCTTGTTAAGGGTTGTAGCTGATATGAATAGATTCACACAAACTACTGGAGAAACAATGATTAAGAACACTATAAGTTATGCGAAATCTAACTTATAATGCAAAGAAGAACAATGAATATTGATAACTAAGCTTTTATATTGATTGCTAAAAAACCCCCCCCTTTTTTCTTAAAAATTGCGAGAAACACACACACAAAAAATTATGGGAGGGGGAGAAAAACAATCTAACCTGATATCTCTAGTGATTGATGTCTCTAACTATGCCGTGAGGGTTCCTTTTATACACAAAAAAAAAAACCTAATCTTGGCTTACAAAACGAGTAAAAGATAATGCATATCTTTTCCTATAATATCTCATGCATATCTCTTAAACGTACCTAACTATTTTATACTAAAGTACTAAATAATCCGAGCATACTTAACATTTTGTACTGTCTGTACTAACTATTGATTAGCGGTACTAAGTATATACACCGGCAACTAAATCAGGAAATATAATCCACAATCCTCCCCTAAACATGATTGTTAACTTGTTTAACTTTCATGTTTCACCAGTTTTTTCTCTCCTTAAATCCATCTTTGGAGGAGATTGTACACCCAAACACACACTTTCTGGTCAAATCTCTACGGCACACTTGATCCATTAATAATCTTCGACATCTTCAGACATCCATTACTTCATCAGCAAACTTAGCTTTTTAGCCACACAGCAACATTCCAAGCCACAAGATGTTGGCTTTGTAGGTTTTGGCAAACAACCAGCCCATAAACGGATTTTGATATTTCTTTACCAAGTAGCCGTTTGCTCTGGGATATCAACACTTTATTGCAAAATTATGTGAATAATACCCAACAGTTTTTTGGTAGAACGTCAACACATCACCAGAATGTTTGTCTTTAACCACATCACTGTTTGCTTTTGGACTAGCCAATGCTCGGGGGGGGGGGGGGGTCAGTGCCCTATAAACATGGTTGCCATTGATAAACCATATAGTTTTTTTAGCAAACTATCAGCTATCAACAGATTTGAGTAGTCTTAACAAGAATTGTTTGAATCCTGGACTAGCCAAACTTCTTAAACATAGCAAAGTGGTTGAGAACCCTACTAATGTTTTAGTAAAAATTTCAACCTATAAACGATTTGAGAAAGTCTTTAACCACAAGCTGTTTGCTTAATGGACTAGCCATTTCTTATGCCCTATTAAAGCATGGTGAACTGATGACCATTTGTTGTGTGGTGGTTAGCCAACACCCAAACCCTTCTCAATTTAATGTCATCTTTACTCTTCATTAAGCTGTTGCTTAATGAATTTTACCAAGTGTAAAGCAACAATACTTTCCTCTTCAACCTCCAATCCTAGATCAAGCATCCTTTGCAGCAAATCCTTGGAGAGAGGATACCTTCTTTCAACCAACATATGGATGACCGTCCCATCTTCAAGCTCTAATATTTAAACTCCACCAACTTCATATAATCTCACACTGACATCTCCTAATTTTGTGATTGTTCACAGATAGTCCACTATGATCAATTCTTCTGTTGAGTTCCATCACTATCTTCAAAATTCTCCCCCCAAATGATTCCAACTCAAATCCTTCCAGTTGACCTTTTGAGAACGCTATCATTACCAAGTCATACAAGGTGGAAATAAATCTTTGGTCCCTGTCAAAATATGTAGTACCTCCAATAGATAGTTTAATACACTGAATTTTCCATTACTCTGTAATACATAACAAGATAGTCTCCATCTGGTGATGATACCTTGTTCAACCTAGCAATGACAGATTTTCTCTCCATTATTTCACTATCTATGGTACCTTCAAATGTAACAATCTTTAGACACTTTCTGTGTTCATCATCACTATCAACATCTGGTTGTGGTCTTTTCCTTTTCCTAGCAATCATCTTCATATGACCACCCTTCCTTTTCTTTGTACCCTGCTCTGTCACATCTACCTTAGCAGGTACCTTTGCTGTGTCTTCTTTCTTTGCAGTTTCTTTAGCAACCCTCTTCTTTAATCTCTTCTGTCCAGGGTCTTTTGCTTCTTCATTCATCTCCTTAATCTTTCTTTCATCCTCATTGGAACCAACAACAGTGAAACTTTCATCAAACCTTTTCACTTTCTCATATAAAGCTTGTATTTCTTCAAAAGTTTTATTCTTCAGGTCTGAGTGTTTCTTGTTTCCAACATGTTTCAAGTAAGTCATCATCTGACTCCTGAGCTGAGTTCTTGTAGGAGGTCTGTTTCTGATGGCAACAGCTCTTTGTTCTGCAAGAAACCTTCTTTGAGCTGCAATTGTATCATGAAGGAATTTTGCTCTTTCTTCCATAGTGAACTGCTCTCTCTCTTCTTCTTGAAGCCTTAATGCTAGAAGTCTATCAGCTTCAATTCTTGCTTTGATGTCATCAAAATCTTGTATAAGAGCAGCATTTGTAGCTTCTTCTTCAGCTAATCTTTTCCTTTCTGCTTCTGCTTCCCAATCCTCTTGCATCTTTCTTGCAATCTCCTCATCATGAGCAAGCATCTTAAACTTCTTTTTAGTTTCATTGATGTCTTCTGATTCAGTGTCAGATTCATCTTCTTCAATCTTTTTCTTGCCCTTGTCTTTGGGATCAATCTTTGGAAGAGGCTTTAAAGTTAAGAGAGATCTTGTTGAAGTAGGCCTTGGTCTTTCAGTATTCTCTACATCCTTCAGTTCAACTCCTTTCCCCTTTTCTCTTGAAACTGCTTTGGCTTGGCTCATGTTGAGAAGAACTTGAGAAATAGTTTCATCATCTTCAAATATT
The DNA here is from genome assembly GCA_026074375.1 of Tanacetum coccineum. Classification (NCBI taxonomy): domain Eukaryota; kingdom Viridiplantae; phylum Streptophyta; class Magnoliopsida; order Asterales; family Asteraceae; genus Tanacetum; species Tanacetum coccineum. Next base: position 1,395 of record BQNB010067631.1, on the reverse strand, counting down.
GTAGGAGTAGGTGTTGGAGTCGTTGGAATAGCACTTCTTCCTTCAGTTTGATCAACAGTACCTTCATCTGGTCTGTCGGTACTAACTTTTTGCTTGTCAGTACTAAGTGCATCTTCAGTACTAACTTCCTTTTCTATACTTTCCTTCTCTTCATGCAATACATATCTTGTCCTCCCCACATCTTGAGCATCCTCCGTCTCCATATAGTCAATTGCATCATCATCAAGCTCATCAAAAGCTGGATCTTTATGGACTGAAGGTTCAGCTTTGGCGGATTTCCTCCCCTATTTGGATACAGATTCCTTTTGCATCCACTGTTTCTGCAAGGATTTCTTTCCTGCCAATCTTTGCTTTATGGATACACTCATCATCCAAGCTCTGAGGGGTGTGATAACAGGTTTGGCTTTCTTCTTAAGCTTCTTGATCTGTACCTTCAAGTGTTTAATTTCATTGGCTTGATCTGTAACATGTGTACACAAGGAGATACAAAGACATACACACTTTGGAGTGTCATGCCACCCTCATTCCCTGAAAGGGATCTATCACTAGATGACTGACCTCCATGATTCCCACCAAAACCCTCTAGAATGGAATCAGTATCATGAGAAGTAGGTGAAGGTCTGGGAGAGGAGTTAGTCTATGTCTCATGTTGGTCAGTACTTGGGTGAGGAGGAGAGGGTATGGGTTGAGGTTCAGATGGTCGTTCTGACCCTTCACCCTCATCCTCTGTTGGTTGAACCAACATGTTAGGAAACAGAGGTGTGACTTTCCCTGAAAAATGTTTTCCCTTTTTGACCATAAAAGAGAAAACTTTACTAGTTAAAGCATTAATAGGAAAATGGTCTAAGGGCACATGCACATTCTTTAGCTGTTTATCCAAAAAGACTGAAATAAATCTTGGATACATAACAAACTTTTTCTTTTCATCCAAGTGTCGCATCATTCCATCAAAAATTAATTTAGAAAAATTATATTTCTAATTAGTGGTTAAGCAAATTACTGCTGTGGCAATATTAGTGGGGATTTGATCCCAAGAAGTGCTTTTAGAACTTATGCAATGATTCATGGTATGAAAAAGAAATCTCTACTGGGGTGAAAACAGGGCTTTGTTAAATGTTAAGACAGTTAGATCCCCCTCATACCCCATTAGCTGAATAGCATCAAATATAGCCTAATTTGGCAAAGAATCTATCCCATCAGCAGTCAAGTACATTAAAGAGCCAATCATGGATCTATAAAGATGTACATCTACATCACGAGCTTCCTCATCCTTGACTAAAGGCTTCTGGGTCTCAATTGGTGTACTAGCAGTCTTTACACTGGCAAAATCAAATTTCGTCACAATTTCTGCAACATATTTATCCTGACTTATAAAGATACCATCTTCTTTTTGTT
>BQNB010067630.1:2390-34134 GCA_026074375.1 Tanacetum coccineum | reverse complement strand
GTTTATTTTTCGTGACTTATTTCTTTGGACTTGAGATCCTTATGCTTTGGTATAACGTATTTATTTGAGCTAAAGAGAAATTATTTTATGATTAAGTATTGGAGAAATATTTTGGACCTATTTGGAAACTTAAAAGATACTAGTGGACTTATTGGGTCGCAAAGCCCAATAAGATACCTATACTCTAATTGTCAATGTTATCGGGCTAACTAAAAAGCTTTAATGAGCCGTAAGGCCCAATGATATAATAAACTAGAATGAAACTTCGATTTTGGGTTAACTATTGGATTTATGGAAGGGCATTTACTTGAGTTAACTAAAACGGTTCGGATAGTCGATGGAAATGTTGTTTAAATGGATCGTTGTGAGAACTATAAACTTGGTGAATTATGGTGAAATTTTTAAAAGTGGAGAGTAAATTAAATTAAGGTTTGAAACCTTGGGAAAACTCTTGCAAACGAACGGGTCATGCCAAAATTTTATAAAACGTGTCACGCATAGAAAATATTTTGGAAAAAGCCTATTTTCTTCTCAATCTGACAAAAATACAAATTTGATTTTATTGCGTGTCAAGGTTAAGTTAATCAAACATGAACATACTAAATTGGCAAGATTTTATACTCACCGTTTTAGCCCGATAAGAAGCGAAATAATAAAATATTATTATTTTATTTCAAGCACCATATATATTATATTATTGTGGAATATTTATCCTTTATTTTTCCGATCTTGGACTTCTTAGTCACTTCTCATTGGATTCTCCTTGGGTCTTCTGAACGTTCCATCTTATACCACCTCGTTGACCCTATTCTTGATCATAATGTGTTAGTATTACACTTAGCCCAAGTGCGTCGAGTCAATCTACCCAGTTACCACACAACCATGATACCAAAACATTTTATAATAAGAATGAGGACTTGTCGCGAGCTTGAATGCAAACATTTTATAATAAGAATAAGGACTTGTTGCGTATAGGATCTATGTGCGCGGTGTTCTGCTTTTGTTTGCTTTTGTATGTTCGCGGGTTGGTGCTTTAGTTATGTCAGTCATTGAAATGTGTGAGCTCAATATTGAATATGACTGGGAAAGGATGCGAATATAAGTACGGTGGCCAACATAGTTATAAGCGTATCACAACTCACTCATACTTAGTAATGTTGTTCACACAAATTGATGTTGACACCATAGGGTGGTGTTATGTGTATATCTATATATATAGTAAGATATTCTATATATATGTGAGTCTTCCTGCCTACCTAACGTTGCCCATGTTCTCCCTCATATAGATAATGCCGCCAAGAGTGATGACCCGAAGTGTTGGTCGGTCTCCTGCCGAATCATTAGGAGGGGGAACGGGTGTATGGTTGGTAGAGGTGGAAGTGGTAGAAGACCTAGAAAAGTGTTGAGAAAAGGTTGGATACCCAACAATTGCAGAACCTCTTACCCGCCATGCTAGCTCAGGTTGGTAACCAAGGAAATGTTGAATATCAAAATGGTAATGTGGTTAATAAGAATGTTCAGGAGAACGTTAGGAATGTGATAGTAAATGGCAACCGGGTAGGTTGTTCATATAAGGAGTTTTTAGCTTGTAACCCAAAGGAATATGATGGTAAGGGAGGTGATGTAGTTCTTACTCGTTTTGTTCATATAAGGAGTTCTTAGCTTGTAACCCTAAGGAACATGATGGTATAGGGAGGGTATGTAGTTCTTACATTGGATTGAGGAAAATGGGAGTTTGTTGCTTGATATGAGTGGTTGTAGTAGTAATTGACATATAGTGAATAACAATGTTGGTTTCATTGTGGGTAAGGCTTAATGTGGTGGAAACTATCTAGATATGCATTGGCTAAGTTGGGAAGTTGTGGTTAGTTATGTTTATGAAATGACTTTAAGTTGTTGATGTTACAAGTGTTTGTGTCCTAGTTCATGAGATGCACCAAAAGTTGGAATCTGAGTTGTGGAATCACGCCATGGTCGGGGCTGGCCATGCTGCGTATACTGATAGGTTTCATGAGTTGGCTGGGTTAGTTCCACATTTGGTAACTCCAGAGAGTAGGATGATTGAGAGGTATGTGTATGGCCTTGCTCCATAGATCTGTGGGATGGTGGCAGCAATAGAGCCAAAGACTATACTATTAGGCATGGTTACTACAGATTTCTGGTGCACTGACTGATGAGGCTGTGAGAAATGGATCAATAAGATGGTGAGGAAAGTGGGGTAAATGTTGGGGGAACCTAGCCAAGGTTTAGAATGGTTAGGGCGGTGGTAATAAGGAGGACTAAGGACTAAGAATGTTTTTCGCTATACTTTAACCCTGTAGGAAGAGTGACTACGGGTTACTTAGCCAAGTTGTACCATCTGCAACTCTACCATGCATCCGGAGGGCCTTGTTTGCACATGCTTCAACTCGTATCCACCCAGTTTTATTTGGCAAAGGATTGTTAGAGGTGTGCTCGAGAATGTGATTCCTGTCAATGCAGAAAACCAACTGTTAGAAGCATGGTATGAGTGTGGTCAGTACAGACCATGTTTGGGTCAGCTTGTACTAGATTGAATAGGGACACTAAGGACCAGAAGAAAAAAATTTCATCCAACAAAGTTGCTTTAATATCAGGGGGTCTGGGGGTCGTGGAATAACCCAGGGAACCAGGCTTGGGGCTTAGGGCCATTCATGTTAGGGAGTAGAGGAAGCTTGCCAGGGAATCGAAACATTTGTGACGGGTACGTTTTACTTTGATCAATTATTTTTTCCACTACATTACTTATTGACTCTTGTGCCGACTATAGTTTTGTTTCCACTACTTTCATACCTTTTTTTTGCTTAGAGCCCAATGAATTAGGTTTTAAATATGAGATTGAGATAGCTAGCGGGCAGCTAGTAGAGATTGATAAGGTTATTAAGGGTTGCAAACTAGAAATTAAGGGTTTGACATTGATTTGATACCTTTTAGGTATGGGAATTTTAATGTGGTTATAGGTATGTAATGGTTGTCTAGTTATAAGGTGAAATAATTTTCATGAGAAGAGTAGGGAGGATAAGGATACCACTATCGAATGACAAGGTGCTTAGAGTATAAGGAGGAGAGACAGATGAGGGGGGAAAGCGAAGGATTTTTTGTTTATTGCTTTTCCTTGTGTGCTAAGGCTGGTGATTATAACAAGAAGAGATTGTTGTGGTTAGAGATTTTCCTGAGGTATTCCTGTGATGACCTATCTGGATTACCGCCTATTTGGGGAAATTGAGTTTCGATGGAGTTAATCCCTTGGAAGCAACGCTGGTAGCAAAATGTTCTCATTATCGTTTGGCCACCTTCTGATTTGGAGGAGTTCATCGGGATATACTCAGGGAACTCCAAGACAAAAGGTTTCATTTCGACCATGTTGGTCGCCTTAGAGGAGCGACGATGTTGTTCGTTTAAGAAAAAGGTTGTGGTTCTTTTAGGATTTGCATTTGAGTATAGTGAATTAAAACATAGTTTATTCGTTAAGAACTGTTAATCCTACTTCTAGATTTGATGATGTATGTAATACAACCGCAAGGGTTCGCAATTTTTCTTAAAAGTATAGATCTTAGGTCTGGATAACCATTAGTGAGGTGACTTGAGGGATGCATTCTCTAAGACTGCATTTTGAACTAGTTTATGGACATTTCGAGAGTTCAAGTGTAATGCCACTTTGGTGGACTAACACTACTTCGGTATTTTATGGATTTTAATGAATAGAGTTGTTTGCATTATCTGATAAGTTTGTTTGGTGTTTATAGACCGATATCTTAATCTACTCACTAAGACTCAAGAGCGGCATGTTGAACATCTTAAGGGTTGTCTTGGGACATGCTCAAAATGGTGACAACTGCAGGCTATGTTTTATAAGTGATGAATTATGGCTACGGAGAAGTTACAGCTTCTTAGGCATGTGATAAATGGTAATGTGATTCATGTAAACCCCAATAAGATTGAAGCTGTTAAGAATTGGAAAGCCCCTAGAACTCTGACTGAGGTTCGTTCGTTTTTAGGATTGGCTGGGTATTATCGTAGGTTCATTGAGAACTTTTCTATGATAGCTAAGTCTCTTACTATCTTGACTCAGAAGTGTAAGACTTTCGATTAGGGTGAGGAACAGGAATTGACATTTCAAACCTTAAAGGATAAGTTGTGTAATGCACCTATTCTAGCACTCCCCGATGGACCGAAAGACTTTGTGGTATATTGTGATGCGTCCGTTATAGGACTAGGATGTGTGTTAATGCAAATAGATAAGGCGATAGCCTATGCTTCTAGGGCAGCTTGGAACAATTCATGAGAAGAATTATATACCCAATGATTTGGAGTTAGGTGCGTGTCGTGTTTGCACTTTAAGATTTGGAGAAAGAAATTATCTGTATGGGATAAAGAGTGTCATTTATACGGATCGTAAGAGTCTTCGGCATATCTTTAGTCAAAAAAAGTTAAATATGCGACAGCGTCGCTGGATAGAGTTGTTTAGTGATTATAACTGTGAAATTCGCTACCATCCTAGTAAAGCGAATGTGGTGGCTGATGCCCTAAGTAGGAAGCAAAGAGTAAAGCCTAAGAGTGTTAGAGCTCTAATGAATACTGACCTTTCTAGCGAGTATCAAGGATAGGATACTAGCGGCTCAGAAGGAGGCTGTGGATGAGTTTACAGGATTGCAGAAAGGTTTAGATGAGATAATATAACAGAGAAGTAATAGGACTTTGTACTATGTGGATCGAATATGGGTACCTTTGAAGGGTGAGGTGAGTATCCTGATATATGGATGCAAGCCCATAAGTTGAAAGATAACTCTGTAAACCAGGAGCTGATATGATGTATTACGATTTTGAGGAGATAGGGTATTGGTGGCCTGGAAGAAAAAAGCATAGCTAAGTATGGTGTAAAGTGTTTGACTTGTCGGAAGGTTAAGGCTGAGCATCAAAGGGGCACATCATGGCTCTGCTCCAGCAACAAGATTTCGGTATGGTTATGGAAAAATAGGAAGGATAGCTAGGGACTTTTGTGACTAAGTTGCCTAGGAACTAGTAGTGGGCATTGACAACAATCTGGGTCATTATGGACTGTTTGACAACAGTCCATGTCTCATTTTTCTACATATGCTTGAGGTATAAGAAGATGGAAACCGGTTGGATAGTTTGTATCTTTGATTGAGTTAGTTGCTCAGAATGGTGTGCAGATTCGTGTTTATATTCAGATTGTGATAGTCGTTGTCACATCAATGGTTTTGGGTTAATGAAGAGGCATTAGAAAACTCGTTTAGACTATGTGTATGGTTATCACCCTCTGTCCTTTGTATTGGTCAGTACCGTGTTGATGTGAGCATACTATTTAGGACTTTGGAAGCAATGCTTAGAGCGTCGCGTCTGGACTTTCGAGGAAGTTGGAGATGTTTATCTTTCTGTTGGTTGAGTTTTTAGTTATAACAATTAGTTATCATTCTTGTAGAGATTGTGCTCCGTTTGAGGCATTGTATGGTAGAATGTGTCCGTTCGCCATATTTTGTGGGCTGTAGGTTGGAGAAGTCAAAGAAGGTTGGTTGATAGGACCTGAAGTTAGTGCAAGATTACTACTAAAAAGATCATGCAGATTAAGGATAGTCTTAACGGCTGCACGGTGATACGCCAGAAAAGTTTCTTCATGCTAATAAGAGGAGGAGCTCTCAGAGTGAAGCCTCTAGAGTTTAGTGTAGGTGACTATGTCTTGCTCAAAGTATCACCTTAGAAAGGTGTGGTATGCTTTGGGAAGAAAAGGAAGTTAGCACCTAGATTTATTGGACCTTTTGAGATTATTGAAAAGGTAGTCCCTGTGGCCTATCGGTTAGATTTGCCTGAGGAATTGAATGGTGTTCATGATACGTTCCACATGTCGAACCTTAAGAAGTGTTTGGCTAATCCAACACTGCAAGTACCTTTGGATGAGATTCGAGTTGATGCTAAGTTGAATTTTGTAGAAGAGTCTATGGAAATTTTGGAAAGAGAGTTTAAGAAGCTGAAGCGTAGTAGGATTGCCATCGACAAGGTTTGGTGGAATTTGAAACGTGGCCCTGAATTCACGTGGGAACGTGAAGATCAGATGAAATTGAAGTACCAGCATTTGTTTAGTGATGTTAGTAGTTGAATTTTGGGGACGAAATTCTTTTAATGGGGTAGAATGTAACCTTTGCCCTTTTTGTGTTCTGAATATTTCATTTATAGTCCTTTGACTATTTGACTTTTGTTAGTTTATTCAGATTTTGTACCGTGTTGACGGTGGTGATTTTGTTGAGAATTGTGGCGAATTATCATTTATTGTGATTAATAATCCCTTTTTGGAAGATATTATTGTGTTATTTGTATTCTGGGTGGTTTGACCCGTGAATTTTGAGAAATGCCAAAAAAACAAGTTCGACACGTCTGTTAATGTCCAGATGAGTTTTGAAAGGGTTTAAAGTGTAAATATGTCGTGTGAATACTCTAGGTTAATGGAAAAGTATTTTTAAGGTGAATAAAAATGCTAATTAACTTTGGGGCAAATTTTATGGTTGAGTTTTACGAGTATTTAAGTGATCCCGGCACGAAAAGAAGGACCCAAACCCTCCTAGGATTCTTGCCGTGGGATAGAGTCCAAGAGGGGACATGATGGCTTTATTTTAGCAAGTTTGTCTAGCATTGTACACCTTATATCCATTTTTACAACCAACACTCCATTATTCTCATTTTTCATTTAAAAAAAATACACACACAAGTGTGTGTGCTTGTGTTCGTCCGCCACCTACCACCAACAAACACCAAAAATTTTCCAACTTTGATCGAGAACGTGTTATTCCGAGTTGATACGAGTGTTTGTGTATTCATTTAAACAACGTTTGGGTTGTCCGGTTCGTGTCGAAATATACATTTTTGAAGATTTTCTTGTAAGTTTTCAAATTTAAATTTCGTTTGTCTTTTTGGGTTTCTTTCGATGCATGGATGTTAGTTGTACAAGTTGATCGTTGTGAAAATCGATTTTTGGAAGCGAAACGAACAAAAAGGGTGGTGTTTGGTTCGTGGGTTATAAAAAGGAAAAAAAATGGTTTTTGTAGTTTTGATGTTATGGTCGTGATGGTTGAATAATATATGTTGCTAGATAGCTTATTTTTTTATAGTAGCTTGTATAGCTTTTTCGGGCTTATTTTGCTTTTTCGGTGGGCTTATTTTGAAGCTATTTCTTGCTTATTTTGGCTTTAATATGCACAAATTTTTCCAAAATCACTAGGAAAGTGAATTTGAACTATTTTTTGTTATGACGTATGTATGAGGTGGACTATTTTGAGGCTTATGGTAGTAAACCAAATGCGATACGTAGCGTATATGCTTGATTTTAAAGCAAAATAAACATATTATGGAGCTTATGGACCACGCCCAAAAAATCTAATTTACTGTTCCGTGGCTTAATGGGAAAGGGCTAATTTGGTCCAGTTATTTTATATACATATGAGTATACTTATATATTAATGATCTTGATTTTGGACCTTGGAACGTATTTTGGACTTTAATTTCTAATGGACTACTGTTGGGCCTAAAGCCCAATAAGCATATTTAGTTCGTATATAGATTTTTGACGAACTTTGAAATAAAAAATGTATTTACGGAAGTGATAATGAATATAATTTAGAAAAAAAAGTTTTAGTAAAACTTAAAGTTTGATGATTTTGGAATTTTGTACGGCACAAGTGTCGAATTCTTTATGAAAAGTGTTGAAAAAAAAGGTTTTGAAAGCTTGGAAAACGTTGTATGAGCGTGGGGGTCCATTCAAAAAATTTTCGTAAAAAAGTGTATACTTTAGAAAATTTCTTCAAACCTTAATTTTGATTTTAAATAATAAAATATTATTTAATTATTTTATTTATTTAATAAATTCACTAAAAGATAAAAATATATTTTTTCTCGAAACTTCTTGAATATGTTTACTATGAGTAAACGTTTCATTTTTAACTCTAATATGATTATTTTAAGGTGACTAAGGTTACCGAATAGACTTATCGAGATTATATTTAAATAATTAATTATTAAATATGTACTTATATTACTTATCTATTTATCTCTAAATAGTAAAAATTATATATTATTGAGTAATGGGATTGATTATATTGTTGTGATATGTCGTCACCATCACACCACTAAATTGTTATGATAATTGCACAAACAGCTTCTAAACCTATGCATCAAACGTGAAGATTTTTGGGATTGAATGATTAAAATTAGGACATTAACTGAACAAGTGTGTAGGGGGCGTCTTGTATTGCTGTGTGATTGAGATTTGGGTGCTAAAGACTTGCTTGAGGTAGTTCTCGTACCCCTGCAGGAAGAAAATACGAAATTGTTATGGTGTTGCGCATTATTACGTTTTTCTGTTGTGGAAAAAGATACTCAAATGTGTTTGAAATGTTTGATTGATCTGTCGAAATGTGGTATTGTTTTTGGGAACAAGATATTTACTTATGACTGCTAATGATGAATAATATGGTTCATATTGTTTGAAGCGATGGGTATTACCTACCCATAAGTGTTGTGAATTATTGGAGCATGGTACGCCGCTACCCAGGGTTTGTGTGTGGTCCTGCCTATATTTTAGTGCTCCAGCTGGTAGGACCCTTAGAGTCGTAAGTGGCATATGGTTAATTAGATTAGCGGAGATGCTAAGGGGATTGCATATATAGACTTAGTCCATATAGCACTATTATGTACCACTTATAAAATATTGCACAGCTTATGGGTTTAAGTTCAAACCTTGAGCTCAGCCAACATTTATTGTTGAACAGTATTAGAAGTAATCATTTTCAGGTGAAGTAGAAAGAGGCATAGTTTGATGAAAGTGTGCTATCTACTTAGAAGAATCCTGAGTGAATTTCATAGTGAAGTCTTGCTTGTTTATTTTGTTTGGTTTTAGTATTTGGAATTTTGGCTTAAGTTTGGATTTTGGACCCCTGTGAGGGCATTGGAATAATTGTAAGAGATTGTGGATTTTGATAGTGATTTGGGACATCACTCGAGGTTGTTCGAGGTTGATGGTCTTCGTAACACTTGAAGTTTTTGCAATGTCGTTTTTCTCTATTTTGTATCTTGTGTTATGATTGATCATTATGTTGCAATCCCGAGTTTCTGCCATTGTCGGGGTGTGACATTAGTGATCTTCAAGTTTTGATAATAACAAATATAATGTCATACTACGTAAAAGTTTACGTAAACAAGTTATTTAGTCGTAAGTTACTTGCCGACGCTAAATCACTTAAGGTATAAATATGGCATTATAAAGTGTAGTTAATGATCAAAGAAAAATAATTTGTCTTGCATACAAATTTAATCATTTGTATAAACTACTACTAATCAGATGATTTCTGGTAAACACATGATTAATTATAAACTAGGTATATTAATCAATAAGACAAAATAGGATTAATCATAAATGGAAATAATCTTTCCATATCTTGTCAAATCTAGAAAATCTTTCCATTTTCATGTTAAGAAAAATATTCTTCGAGAACAATCTATTAAATCTGATTATTAAGTACAGTTAGAATATTTTGTAAAGATTTTTGGTTAACCACTAAAAATAAAATAACAGCTAGCTGCTACCAACGGATGCACCAAAAGCAAAGACGAACCTAGGGTACGATGGATCCGTGCAGCTGGCATATTAAGGCATAATTTGAATTTCAAATTTGCCTATAAATATGAACCAAATGTTTTCATTTGCTTCAACCTTTTTCAACTTTTCTCTTGCATATTGATTTTCTCTCATACATTCTTTAATCATTATACTTGTTATATAATTCATTACAAGTGATCCATTCATTCCACCCTTTAGTAAAGAACACAAAGAAGATATAAAGCTTCAAGTGTTGTTAGTTTAGTAGAGTCATCACACTTATGATATTTATCCATCTTCATCTATTTGTCTTGTGTTATCATATGTGTATGATAGGTTAGTATTTAGGCCTTAAAATACGTAGTGTGTTAGATTGGTTCTATCTCGAAGTAGAACTAGGTATTTAGCTTAGTACCGAAAAAAGTGTAAGCTACGTGTAAGGTTTTCTCCGCCTAAAGGGAACTTGTTGACATAGTGAAGAAAACTCTCGAGTTGGGTACTCGGGGAGTGGAGTAGGGCGAAGAGGAGCTTCACAGCCGAACCACTATAAATCATCGTGTCTGTGGTTTGATCTTTCCTATCTTTACTTATTTATATTCCGCATCTACTTATTTATTTATTGTACAACTATCATATACATACGTGTATATCTATTGAATTCACATAAGTAGACAATATAAGTTTTAATTTTTAAAACGATAAAAACTATTCAACCCCCCTTCTAGTTTCCACAATTGGTATCAGGAGCCAAGGTCACCCAAGATCTTTAACGTATATTGTCCATTCAAAACACCCATTTAGCATTTGTAGTTTGATGCGGTGGGTTGCAACGCATAAGTTTTACAACCCTCATAGGCAGAGTACCTAATCGTTGTAGTGTAGTATAGGCAAGACTCGAAGGGTTATTATCATTCTCTAGGAGAATAGTTTAGGTAGGCTCGAATTGTACGTTTACTAAGGTCTAAAGGTTGAGGGAAGATTATTTTTATATTTTTATATTTTTTAGAAAGCAAGTAAATTCTCGAGTTTGAAGAGGAGGTTGATTAAACTATTTAATTTAACTACTCCTAATTCTATTCTAATTATGTAGAAAAGTAAATTGATGAAAAAACTCGTATGGTTAAACAAACGTGTTTACCTAATCACGCACTACTCCCTAGTTGTTTTCTCTGATTTTATTATCCGTCACCCTCGTTAGTGTAATATGTAAGTATACCCTAATTCAGTAGCGGGTTAGTCAAGTCCGCTATCTACGTGACAACCTAGATGGTGGTTACCTGCAGACACCACTCCCGTCCAATAGTAAATTCATGCACATTAAATACTTAATTCGGAATCCACCCCAATGTGATCTAGATATAAAGATCTAATCACATGTATCCTTTAACCTAATTGCGTTTCCATAGACGTCTATGCTATGATATGAAGATCAAATAGCTAGTTTTCTAAAGGCCAACGCGCATACCGCTAACAAGAAGCAATAATAAAATAGATTAACAACTTGGTTTCATGTAATCATATGCAAACACATGTAAATTTAGCCAAGCATGTTATTTGAAAGCAAAGAACGATTAATCAAACAACACATAGACATATTGAATGATTAAAATGGTAAAGGAACTTCACTTCAATTAAATATGGAGTAACAATGAGTACAAAAGGGTTATAAAACCTAAAAATCAACCTAAGTATCAGCTATAAAGTTCTCTTAAGTTTCCTCTCATTTTTCCACTACAAAATATGAAAAATAAGGTTTGTATATATAGAAACTCGATCCTGACGGTGTCACTAGTGTTTCCTGACGGCTATTATGACGCCGTCACGCTTCGGGTTGACGCCATCGTCATGTAATCCTGACGGTGTCAGGTGTAATTTCTGACGCCACTCCATGACCTGAGAAGTCACACCTTTAATTAAAAACTTTACTTTTTGCGCACTTTTGGTGAAGGCACCAGAATAGAAGTCGCAAGCTTAAAGTGTGGCTTTGTCTAGTTTCTCCCCAAATTGAGCCCAAGTCACTTGTTTTTCCTCCAAACGCTTCCCAAATGCTAAAACATCAAAAAAACGATCAAGTACAATATTTGGGCATATTTGCATGCTTTTGGTGGTTAAATGACCTTGAAAAAGTGTATAAACTGACACCTCATTAAATACCCTTACACTTGGGATTTGTTTTTCTTAAGAAAATGAGCTTTTTTGCCTAGTAAATAGCATAGTCGAGGGCATTTAACCCACTCAATAAAGATAGTTTATGGCATAACCAGTTTAACCTCGTAATTAAAAACACAAAAATTATAAACTAGCTCCTCACATAAGTGTTTGGATTCTCTCCGTCACTCGGTGTAATAATGAATTATCACAATATAGGAAACTGGAAAATAAACACTCACTACATGTCATACTATATAGATTACCATAAGCTTGATAAATGATCAAAACCTCTACCACTTTGGCTTAAGCACCTAGGAATTACTATCAAAGAGGTTTTTGAAAAGGTTGTAACATAAGGTATAGGGTAAAGGAAACATGGTTAGGGATAATGGGGAAAATATACTGGTGGCAAGCTAATTATTTACAAGAATACATGTGATGAGGTGTCGTTTTATACACTATTTCAGGGTCATTTAACCCCTTAAATCACGCAAATATGCCAAGATTATGTGCTTAATCGTTTGTTTTTAGGTTTTTAGCACTTGGATGGCATTTGGAGGAAATACACGTAACTTGGGCTCATTTGGAGAAGAAACGAACAAGTCTACGGACCTATACCAAATCTCTTGAAGAATCGTACTCACAGAGTGTTTAGACGGCGTCACAAGCATAAAGCGACGCCGTCGCGATCTTTCTAGTGACGGAAAGGTCATAAAAGAACCTCAAGATCATAGGAAGACTCTTGTAATCTTCACACAACCGAATACGCGTTCGATTAAGGTTTATTTATTCTAATCGTTCATATATCAAACCGTGTGTATTTTTACAATAACTATCGACTGATACCTTTAGGTATCAGCCATGTTTATGCAGATCTAATGTTGGTTCGTTTTATATATCGATTGCTTAATTTTATCATTTGATTGTTGGTTATGTTTAATTAATTTATACTTGTTATAGTCTTAAGTCAAGCGATATATCATTCAACTGGGTCTAGTCCCTACATAGTTAATGCGCTGCAAAAACTTCGTCGGTGTTGTTTTGCGCATGTTAGGCTAAGAGTCCAGGATAGCACTCGCATATTGTAATTTTTTGTTTTTTTCTTATTTTTTTTGTTTATTAAATTTATATCCTAAGACCAAAAGGATCGAAAATATTGACGCCTAATCTTTGCTGTTAGTTTATTGAGCTTAGTTAAGCCATAAAGTGACCTTGGTATCAACGAGTATGTTCTTATTCCATTGGTAAGGACTTCGACAGTGTACTACTAGTTATAATGAGCCTTAAGCATATGTGGGTAAAAGTCTCCTTGAGCTAGGTTTAGTAAGAGCAGCCATTATTAATATCCTTAAATAGATTAAATCAAACAAACGCTTGCTTTATTTAGGATTGGATGCGTCTAATTGTGGACATAATTAACGTGTCCTAGGGCTTAGGAAAAGAAGGACCACCCCCTAAGTCTAGAATGATATGCCCTTCGAGATAAGTCAATCAGGCACTAATAAACAAACCAACGTTTGAATCGTATTTATTCATGGATTGATAAATGAATACGTTCCTTACATTAGTTCTTGACCCGCTTCTCTATCGTATTGCTTGTCTCTTTGTGTGTGTTTTATTGCTTTACATTGTCATAAAAACCTGTCGGTTAGATGAACTAAACCTCGTGTCAGTCTCGTCATGCTGAAAACCACCTCCTTTTACATTATATTTTAGTTTAACTTTATAACTAAAATAATGAATAATATTTATTAACCTCTCAAGCAGCTCCCTATGATTCGACACCCTACTTAACCTACAAGCTACATCTTGACCGGTACCTGCTCGTTAAAGTGTTATTTTTTTAGGTGTAAATCCGGTATTCAAAATAAATAGTAAAAACTTGTACATAAGAATAGCCTACTCACAACCGACACATCAATTTTTTGGCTTCGCTGCCCGGGGAGTGAATAGTTTAATTCTTTTGTTTTTATTAGTGTTTTAGTTTAGTTAAGTATACTTTAGATTAATTTGCATATTTGTGTGTTTGTTTTGTGTGTTTGATTTCTGCGTTGTATATTTTTGCATATATTGTGTTTGTGTGGTTTTCTGCATTGTTACTGTAACTTTCTGAGTCGAATACTCAATACAGCTTATTCAACTTATTGGATACGACGTATAATTTTTTTTCAAACGAATACAGCGTATTCGACTCTATCATCAATATGGTGTATTCAGTTACATGAATACACTATTAAGCTATTGGGACAGTTTTTCCTTTCCAAGCCAAATTTTATTACAGGTTAAAATGGACGACCCCAACATAACTATGGAAGAATACATCAGGCTTAAGGAAGAAAAAGCTCGTAGGCATGGTAAGGTGTATAATTGGGAAACTGCTACGTATGGTAAGATCTGGTATGATGAAGATGTTCACGACCTTAGATCTGTTGAATCTGAATTCTCAAGCTAAAGTCCCTATACATGACGTTTTACATCTGAATAACGCTCGCCAATGAACCCACGTAAGTCCTTCTTAACGATAAAATTGACCTGTTAGAATATCGTTTTTTAACGAATCCGACGATGGAAGATACACTGATTTATGACAAAAATTCATTTTCCTACAAAATAATTTCTATCGACGATTTGAAAATGGATTCAGAAAATGATAATGATACAGTTAATATGCCTTCGTTTCCATCACCCGAGCATACGGTCAGTTATTTCAATGATTTTGACTTTCTCAAAGATTTTGAAAAAGAATTTCCAGCCATTGCTTACAATGATGCTCTTACATCTAAACTGGATTTCTTAACTGACCCTACTGTGAGTCCTCAACATATCGATTAATTTTATTTAAAAGATGAAACATCATTATTCGAATGTTATGAAGAGGAACAAAACATTTTAAACTTTAATGATCTATTTCCTTTTAACGTAATTTATCCCAATGATTCAAAATCGAATAAGGACAATGATGATGATAAAGTCGATATTGAACATTCTTCGGAGGATTTATCTGTCAAACCGTTACCTGATGTAATAAATACCGATGTTGGTGCCTATGCACATGGGTCAAATAAGCTTTTGGAAACAAGTCCTGATACATCTAATACATTTTTTTTCAACTGAAACTTTTATCAAGGGATAAATTTTAATACCCATGACTTGGAATCATCTTAACAAAAGGATGTCATTAATTTTCCTAATCAAGAATTTGTATGTGCCATTTGGCATCCGCTTCGACCCCAAATTGTTTTATAAGGATGAGATTAAATTAGGGCAGGTATAACTTAAAGACTTTTCTGTAAACAAAAGTGCTTGTCGGGAGACAACCCGGAATGTATTTTCAATTTTTATCGAGTATGTCTTTTCAGACTGTCTATACGGCATATCCAAACCCCATGGATACGGCATATTGACTATCTGGATGTTATCCAGTCTTTATTTTCAGCACAGTCTATATGATGTATTCATTAAATAAATACAGCGTATACAGGTATCAATACGGCGTATCCTAGGGTATGGATACGGCGTATTGACTTCATGTACAGTTTTAGGTATTTATTTCGAGTCTAACCAAACGAATACACAGAGATAGAATTGCATTTTTTTTGAGAATTTATACAGGACCTCGTGAAAGAAATATCAACAAATATTGGTGGAGAATTTACAAATCTGGAAATCTTGAAGTGTTGGAGTCTTGAAACTTCAAGGCGGCTGTTCAACACACAATCTTGCTCATAAACTCAACATGGAGAATCTATCAAGCAAATATCAGGGGAGTTTCTTATTGATCCCTGATCACTTGCTTTCTATATACACACATACATATATATATATATATATAAAATATATATATAATTATATATATATAGTATATAATATATCATATATATATAATATATAATTATATATATATATATATATATAAATAATAATCACAAATATCAATAATAGAGAGATAAGTATATCCGTAAGGCTATTAAAAAAATATATATATATATATATATATATATATATATATATATATATATATATATATATATATATTAAATACTTATATAAATAAATCACAAATATCAATAATAGTGAGATAAGTATTCCGTAAGGCTTTTAAAAAGGAAATTACTTTTACCCAAAGTAAAACCCAAATAAACCTTCCCGGGTCGTTTCCTGACGATGAGCGAATTTGAAAATCGGTTACGTTTGTAATCGCGCGTTTGAATGGTCAATATTGGATTTGGTTTTCTATTTTTACTAATAATATGCTAAAACAAGTAAAGGCATGCTAAAAACGAAAGCAAATAACGCTAAAACACTAAAAATGATAACGGGATTCAAATTCCGTTCTTTAAAAAACCATATTCTAAAATTTTAACCCTACAAATGAAAATTTAATTTTTATAAATCCTTAAATGATAAAAGAATTTTTTTTTAAAAAGAACTAGATTTTTTTTGACTTTTATTTTATTTAATATGAATTAAAAACAGTTTTAATACAAAAAATTAATTAAAAAATTATTAAACTAATTTTGAAAATTCTGAAAAATTTGTGAAAAATACTTTGCACTAAGCTAAATCTAAGAAAAATAAGCTGGGTTCAACAGCTTATTAAAATAAGCTCGAAATAAGCAGAAAAGGGCTTATAACTAAAAAGAAAAAAAACGTGCATAAAAGAAATGTGTTGTGAGGTTTTTTTTTTTTATTATAACGGCAAAAAGACCCAAGGCATGATGGTGTTGGGTGAGAGTGTGGTAAAGACCCTAGAAGAATTTGGAGTCACGGTTCGAGCCTTGCTCACCCATGACTTCCCAATTTCCCTAGTTTTTATTTTTTTGAAAATTTCTTTTTGCAAAAGCTTTTAGTAATCTAAAATAAGTACTTTAATAAAAGCAATTTTTCTAAAAAGCACAAATAAGCCTGAAATAAGCTAAAATAAGTGACAGATTTGTTTTTAAGCTAAGTGACCTAAAAGCTAAACTGTTAAGCTTTTTTTTTGACTTAATAAGTAAATAAAAAGCAAATGAGATTATGACAGCTTAACACCTACACTTAAATAGCACTAAAGATCAAGAAATAAAGCAAAATAAGATTTACCTATTAAACTACGCTAAAAGACAGAATTACTTACAAAGCTTTTAAACTTAAATTTGCTAAACTGAAAAGGCTAAAAAACTTGAATAAGCTCTAACCTAAACTAAATAAGCTAAAAGCATCCTAATCCTAACTTAATAAGCAAATCTAAGCACAAATTAAGCAATTCTAATAGCTGAAAAGCTCAAATAAGCTAATAAGTAGTTAGGCCAAAACCTACTAACCAAACAGCCCTAGGGACACTTTCTAGCTTATTTTTAAGCTAGTTAGTGGATCCTTATGACCTAATGGCTTATAGCACTGAAAATCTAGTCCAACAAGCTATCTAAATCATCAAAGAAAAAAGAGTTTGAAACACAATTAAGTTATTTAAAAGGCTTATGAAAATGGATGTGACACTCAGTGTATGCTGAGTTTTTTCAACTTTTATAAAGACAAAAGCAAAAATGCAGGCCTATATTAAGCAATGAAAATGACTTTTAAAAGACAAAATAAGCTCAAATAGATTGAGATTGATACCTAAAGAGCTTGTGCTATGAATTTTCAAACCCTAAATCCTACTTTAGCTAACCTAAATTTGTAAGTGAAAAATGACTTTAACTTTTAAAAAAACTATGAAACGTACAGATTTTTACAAAAAACTCAAACCACAATTGCACAACTTAAACTACTCTAATCCGTACTGCATTCTTAGGCATAAACAAACATAAAAACACAAACATTATAAGCACCTAATCAAAACCTAAGCAATAGCTGAAGCTAAAAAGCTCAAACCTCACAAAATCTCAACCCTACTAACTAAAAACCTTAAAAATGAGTTTTAAACTTTGAATGGATGATGAAGGAGAAGTCACGTAAGGACGTGTGACTTCGAGTCTAGCGACAAGACTCGTAAATAAAGAAAAGCACTTTTTGGGATGCAACCTAATATTTACTTTTCCCGCAATTAGGAGTGTCTTGTGTTTTAATTCTTTATTGTTTATTTTATTATGTTTGAATTATTTTGTAATCATGCTTTGTTTGTTTATAACTTCGTCTTATTTGCAATCAAAGGTATTTTGCAACAAAATAAGTGTAAGGGAAATATCCGGTTTTTATAACAAAATTTAAACATTTAAAATAAATTGTTTAGATTAATTTGCGTCAGTTTCGAATCATATGATTGTAACGATTAATGCCAGGTTTTTATGCAGTACTTTCTTCAGATTTGACTAATAAAATTGCATGCAGGAAATTTCTCATAAAAAACAAAGAGGAATTTTTCATAGTGCCTGGAGACGGAGTCGAGATAAACCCCGACGGCGTCGCGTCTCCAGTGTGAAAATTCAAAAATCTTTAAGTATTTTTGAAAAATAAAATGTGCAATATTTAAGATTTGTAATTCTTTATAAACCTGCATAAAGCTATAATTATATCATTACTCTTATTGTATTTATATCCATCCTATGAATTTTACGCTTGGTGTAATTGTCTTTGTCTTTGATTTATAGGTTATATTTGACAAGACCAAGCTTGGAAGATCTTAGGATGTTTTCATTAGACGACTCTTGGAGGACGATTTAACTAGTTATCGCATGTTTCTTCTCCATTATTGAGCAAACCAGGGGAGTACTAGTTTCTTTTCCTTATTTTCTTTTCCCTTTATTCGTTTTTACGGGTACTTCTATAGAACATTAAGGACAATGTTCAACTTAGGTGTAGGGGGAATAAGCCTTAGAAACTATTCCTTCATTTGACATTTGCTTGTTCCTTAAAATGATGGGTAATATATCAAAACATAGCATAAAAAGGTAATTTTGACCCAAATTTAAATTTTTTATGACACATACCGACGAAAACCAAGTATTAATAGCGTCTCATGGATAGGAATGTGTATGACTAGCACAAAAACCCTCAAAATTCCACCCTAAAAATGTAAGGTTCGCCTTTAGATCTTTAGGAATTCGGGTATCCATTATTGATACCCAAGATAGTTTATACCTTTAGCTTTCTCGAGTTAAGGTTCGAATGCAGTCATATGTGTCTATTCCGTCGTTACGGATGTGTACGTATGGTCTTAGTCGCCTTTTCTGGAGCATTGGTATCGGTATTAAATTATATGAGTGTACCGGTAGTATATTAAATTCTAGAACTTGTTTTTGTGATGCATCTCGAGACCGCATAGTAAGTATTAGGATTTGCTAGATAAGAGGCACTAGGATTAACCCATGTTTTAAACCTGTAATTGTTATGATGGTCACATCGACTATATAACTATCCCACACCCTTGCCATGCACTCACTTTTAGTGTAGGATACCCCTAGTACAACCCTCCGAGCCTATCCTTTTTACAGATCTTGTAATTTTCTGGTTAAGCCAGACTATTAATGAAGTGCATTGTTACCCATAAACCAATCGTTACACCCAAATCGCCTTAGCCTACCTTATATGTACTCGCTTTTAGCACATTATTGTTTTAACCCAAGTTAATTATTTGAGTACACTGTTGCTAAGTCCTTATCCTTGTAAAAATAGTTTTGGGACGATTGGGATTCATGGTAGTATTCATCTTATGAAGAATTAGGGAAAAAGTAATTTATTACCCCTGATAGATTTTAATAAGCTCAATGTAATTTGGATCCATCTCAAATTGGATTGTTGATCCCACCTCAAATCGGGTCAATAGTTAGATTGTAAATATCAAGCATGTAAAAGCTCAAGTGTAGGGGTACGTGTTATAAACCCCCATGTGATGTATTATGTAAAAAAAGAGAAAAGAAAAAGATAGAGATTGATGTAGAGTTATGTAGAGTTTGTACATCTTCGTCCGAGTCTTGGCTTAGCAACCAAACTAGCATGTATTCGTAAAAATAATTAGCTAACCATTCCACTCCAAATTCACCCAAAGTCACCACCCAAATGTATCCCATCCATTTCTGTTTCCATTATATGTTATCTTACACCTACACCCCACAACCCTTTAAAAGACCTCTTAGATAGTATTGAATAATACTTGCACCTAGCGGTGGAGGTTTGATCCTTTACCAAGCCTATGGTAATTTATATGCTATGACAGGTAATGAGTGTGATTTTCCGTTTCCCCCATATGTATAATTCATTATACACCCGAGTGAAAGAGAGAATCCCAAACACATATGTGAGGTGCTAGTATATACTTTCCGTGCTTTTAATTACGAGGTCTAGAAGGTTTTGTTGTAGAATATTTTTAAAGAGTAGGTAAAATGACCTCTAATATTGCTATTGTCTAGGTAGAAAAGCTCATTTACTTGAGGACAAGCAAATCCCAAGTGTAGTGGTATTTGATGAGGTGTCATTTTATACAATTTTTTAGGGTCGTTTAACCCCCCAAAATCGTATGTTTATGCCCAAAATAGGTACTTAATCATTCCTTTTCAGGTATTTCTTATTTGGAAGATATTTGGATGAATTACACATAACTTAGGCTCATTTGGAGAAGAAACAGACGAGATTACAAACCAACACCAAGACTCTTGAAGATTTGTGATCATAGAGCTTGGAGACGGCGTCACAAGCCATACACGACGCCGTCAAAACTCATCAAGTGATGGCGTCACCTATTTCAAGACGGCATCAGCCCGCATCGACTCAAATGCAGATCTAGAAGATTCATTTTACGACGGCGTCACGTTAAAAATGCGACGCCGTCGCGTCGATTTTCTTATATATACAAACTCGAATTTAGGGTTTTGAGTGTGTAACTTTAGAATAAAAAGAGGGTACGAACCCTAGTTCATTTAGCAGCTATAAGAGATGATTTTTGGGCTTAAAAACCTTATTGTACCTCTTCCAATTCATGTTTTAATCAAGTAAGGTTTACTTAATCATTCAATATGTCTATGTATTGTGTGATTTATTTGATGACTTACCCACCTCTCAGGTTCGAAGGTCTCCCTTTTGAAGCCCGAATGGGACCTTCTCCCAATTACAACCAATAACCTTCGAATAGTTTTGAGTGGCGTAAAACCACCTTCGAGATGGTTACCAGTATGGGAATCCACCACGCGAAGCCCTACACCTTCGCGGTGGGCCTTCGACAAAACTAGAGCAAAGGTCAGATAGTCAAACCCATGTTCTTCATCTCTATCAAGGTCTTCCCACCAAAATAGAGATCATGGTACACAACCCCAAGAATTACCTCTTAAATAGCGGGACACCCCCCACGATCACGGGTCTATGTGCTAAGCCTTGTCCCATCTCATTTCTACACGTATTAATAGATGGTATGGGCTCCAGGTATGGTTAGAACTTCTACACACGCTTACTTACGCTATTATACTTTACCCAATACAAAGCACATACTTACTCTTATGCCGGAGGTGATTCGCATGGACACCCCCTGCGCTTCACTTAACGTAGTGTTTTCATTTGTGTTAACACAGGCTATTCAAGTCTTGGCTACTCAACAATCACCCGAAGAACCCTTCGATCTCATCAAAGCCTGATCGTGCCCATATTTGCACAATCAGTGGCGCCATCCGTGGGACCGCAACAAATAGTCCCGTTCTAACCAAGTTAAAATAACTAAAAAACCACTCTACCTAATTTTCCAGCATGAAAAATGGAAGAGAAATGACGCCACCACTGGGTTTCTCAACACCACCTCAGATACCAAACATCACCACTAGCGAAAGACCGCCTGTAACAACTACCGTGTTTGCCGCCACTACTCCTGAAAACACGTCATTTGTATATCATGCTTCCACTTTGACTAATCCTAACCCTATGATCAGTCCTGCCTTTGTGGAGGCAAATTATGAAATCCTCGAATATCTCCTAAGAGAACGACAAAGGCAGACACGTAATGAAGACCTCCAAACTGAACTCGAATACTTCAGTGAGGACTACGATGAAGAGAGAGATATGGAACCAAGGCCTGAGCCCCGTAGAGAAGCTACTCCAACCCTCCGGCTAAGGTCCCTGGAATCCGCAAACAATGAGAAAGAGTTGCGGGGTTCGAAGATGCACTAAACGGGGAAGGAAACAGGAGGGGAAGGAATGTCGAAGGTATTAGGTCTTCGGAGATTAAAGCAAGGGAAGGTGAAAATAGGGGGGAAAATCTTCCCCCACTTTTGGCGGCTCACTTGGGCAGAAACGAACACAGTCAACCCTTACGATCATCTCTAACCTCCGTACAGGGAGGCCATCAGCCTTCGACTAACATGGGGGGAAACCTCCCTCCTAACGGTACGCTTCTCTCGCACCATGCTTAGTCTTTCATACCTAGTAGTTTGCATACTCCTATTGGATTTATGCCTATCCATGCTAACCCCTACTCCCAGCCATCTATGGGCCTTATCCATGGACAAGCTCCGAATTTCCCTTTCAAGACCCAGATTAGTAATCCCCCTGCTGGGAGCACCTTCGCCTATCATCCCCAAGGAGGGTATATACCACAGGCTTTTACTAATAATATCGTACCTTCATATAATGGACCTATGCATCCCACTGTTACTCCTTCGAGTAGCTACCCCTTCTACACACAACCCATGTACGCACCACCAAATATACCTGCATAGCCAAACCTTGCAGGACCCTTCGTAGATTCCGCAGGCTCTGTATCCCCTTTTGTTTGCTAGATCGAGGATTATCCTCTTCTGGACGGAATAAAAATGCCTTCCCATATTGGTTCTTATGATGGGAAAGGGGGGCTAGATAATTTCTTGCACCTTTTCGAAGGGGATATCCGCATGCAGAAATGGTTAATGCTCGTAGCCTGCCACATGTTTACATACACCCTCAAAGATTCTGCCCGCATATGGTGGAATAGCCAGAAAACAGGTAGCGTCCTCAACTATGAGGATCTGAAGGCCAAGTTCTGATCGCATTTCAGCCAACAAAAGAAATTCACAAAGACACATTTGGCGGTTCACAACATCAAACAAAGAGAAGGCGAAAGTACTCGAGCCTTCATCACCAGATATACAGATGATACCTTGCAAATCCTAGGCCTGTACAAAGAATAACGAATCTTTGGCTTCGTTTATGGCTTGAGAACACGAAGTCTGATTGAACATATCTCCACAAACCTTCCATCCACTTACAAAGGTCTAATGGAGAAGACTTATACCTGGGTTGAAGCAAGAGAAGTGGCCACTAACGGTGTTTTGAACAACCGAAAGGACGACTCCGAAAGATCAAGGAAATTCTCCTGGGGTAATAACATTAGGCAAAAGGATAGAGGATGATTCTCCCCTTATAAGGGACAAAATCACAAGCTACTCTCCAATCTGGTCAAAAGCCCCAGAGAGATCCTCGCTACAGAAAAAGTAGCCAAGACTTTCGAGCAACCTCCACGGTTGCCTGGAGCCAACTGGTCCAAGGACAAGACCAGATATTGCCATTTCCATGAAGACTATGGGCATGAAACAAACCAATGTCGGGAGTTAAAACACCAAATAGAAGAAGCAGTCAAATCAGGGCAGCTGACTCACCTGGTAAAAGGGTTGAAAGAGAAAAAAGAAAAGACTACTGGTACTCGCTTAGAAGAAAGAAGAAAAGAAGAAAAAAGGCCAATACTCAACAAATCTTCTGTACTTATGATTAGTAGAAAAACTCGCAACGAGAAAAAGAGGTCTGCGAATCACGGCAAGATAGGGGAAATCACTTTCCCACCACTTCTGAATGTCGGCTCAGCGGATCCTGTCATAATCAAGGCGTACATATCAGGAAGGCAAGTAAATAGAGTATACCTAGATGGAGGAAGCTCGTGTGAAGTAATATACGAACATTGCTTCTTGAAACTAAAACCATCAATTAGATCCCTTTGAGCGGACTCAAACACTCTTCTTGTCGGCTTCTTAGGAGAACAACTATGGCCCTTGGGAGAAATACCCTTGGAGATTACAATTGGGGAGGGCCCCATCACGGTAACAAAAACACTCACATTCATAATCGTAAAATCGGATTTGCCACATAATCTGCTGCTTGGAAGAACCGCTATGCAACAAATGGGGATCGTAGTGTCCACAGTCTATGGAGCTATAAAATTTCACACGCCCGAAGGTATTAGTACTATCTTCTCAGAGTATAACTCACAGAAATCAAAAGAAGATGAGGGTGGCTCAACCAATAAATATCAAGGCAATAAAGGAATCGTCTTCAGTTGCATAGATACAGAAGAAAGGGTTGTTATAAACCACAAGTACCTTGAACAAAAGATTACGATAGGAAGACAGCTACCAACAAGAACGAAGATAAGACTACGTGATCTCTTAAAGAAATGCATAGAAGTTTTCGCATGGACCTCGGCCTAGATAACGGGGGTACCAAGAGTACTAATGATTGAAGGGGAAACTTTCAATACCGAACATCGGATAAACGTGTTTAACCATGCAGAACCAATAAAGCAAAAGAAAAGAAGCTTAGACCCAGAAAGGAATGAAGTGATCCACAGCCAGGTAGAAGAATTGATAGAAGCAGGGATTTTATGAGAAGTTAAGTACCAGACATGGGTATCAAATCCCATGGTCGTGAAAAAGACAACGGGAAATGGAAACTGCGTGTAGACTTCACAAACATAAATAAATCATGCATAAGGGAACCTTACCCATTACCCGCAGTTGAACAAAAGGCGGAAGGCCTCCACAAGTATCACCTGAAATGCTTTCTGGATGCTTACGAGGGGTATCACCAGATCCCCATAGCCGAGAAAGACAAAGAAAAAACGCATTTTTTACAAGAGAGGGGGTTTTCTGCTACAAAAGATTACCCTTCGGCTTGAAAAATGCAGGGGCCACCTATCAAAGGCTCATAGACAAAGTTTTCGGTCACCAGATAGGAAGAAATATGGAGGTTAACGCCGACGATATGGTAATAATGAGCGACTCCGAAGAAGAAATGATGGTCGACATCACCGAAACCCTTGAAAAGCTTCGGGCAATCAACCTGAAGCTTAATCCAAAGAAATGCTCCTTCGGAGTAGAATAGGGAGTATACTCGGGCCATCTCATTACAAAGCAAGGCATAAGAGCAGACCCCTCTAAGGTAAAAGCTGTATCAACCTTACAACCTCCCAGAACAGTCAGCGAAATGCAAAATCTCAACAAAAAGATAGCAGCTCTGAGTAGGTTCCTCTCAAAGAGCACAGAAAGGACACTCCCTTTCATGAAAACTCTGAAAAGCTGTACGAGTGGAAAGATGGTTCAATGGACGAAAGAAGCCGACGAAGCCTTCGGAAGAATGAAAGAATGCTTAAAGTCATTACCAAAGATGGTCATACCAACAAAGAGAGAAACTCTAACAATGTACCTCGCAACCTCAGAAGAAATCGTGAGTGCAGTACTAATGGCAGAAAGGGGAAAGAAATAAATCCCCGTATACTTCGTAAGCCGAACATTACACGGAGCTGAATTAAAGTATCCAGAATTAGAAAAACTGATACTCGCCCTAGTGTACGCTGCAAGGAAGCTCTGGAGGTATTTCCAGGCTCACCTGATACAAGTCCTCAGCGACAAATCCATAAAACAAATTCTGGCAAAACCAGAAAAATCAGGCCGCATAGCTAAATGGGCTATTAAATTGGGAGAGTATGAAATCGAATTCAGAGGCAGGAACTCGATCAAAGGGCAAATATTAGCTGATTTCCTAGCAGAAACACCGCTTCTAGAAATCAGGGAAGCAAAGAACGAAAAAGTCAAAAGAAAAGAACCGGAACCTGAAAACGCATGGAAACTATTCACTGATGGAGCCTCAAGCTCCGATGGTTCTGGAGCAGGCCTGATGGTGGTCAGCCCAGAAGGAAAAGAATATACATACGCATTGTGGTTTGAATTCGAAACCACCAACAACGAGGCGGAATATGAAGCACTCCTGGCAGGATTACGCATAGCCAAAGAAATGGAAATACGAGAACTAATCATTTTTGTAGATTCTCAGCTGGTAGGAAATCAAGTCAAAGGGCTTTTCGAAGCCCGACAACCAACCATCAAGCAGTACCTAGAAAAAACGATGGATCTACTGTCAAGCTTTCACAGTTACTCGATCGAACACATTAAAAGAGAACAAAACAAGAAAGCAGACGCCCTCAGCAAACTAGCATCAATAGCCTTTTCCAAACTAGCGAAAGAAGTTCTAGTTGAAGTCATACAAAACAAGTCCATAAAGGAAAAAGGAGTTGCGGACATAGTCCAAGAAGAAGGAGATAATTGGATGACACCTATCCGAGAATACTTGAAATCGGGAACTCTACCCGATGATCCACAAAAGGCAAGAAAGCTACGCATCAAAGCTCCATTATACAGGATAATTTAGGAAAAGCTGTACCGAAGGTCATACTTATCACCATGGTTAAGATGTGTAGGACCAATACAGGCCAAGAACATCATAAAAGAAGTACACGAAGGGTCGTGTGGAATGCACTCAGGTCCAAGGTCAGTGGTATCAAAGATAACAAGGTTGGGATATTACTGGCCATCCATGCACAAAGATGCAAAAGAATTAATTTAGAAATGTGAAGCCTGTCAAATCTATTCTTCGGTACCTAGAAAACCAAAATAGGAAATGACATCCGTTATGTCAGCCTGGCCTTTCTCACAATGGGGAATCGATATAGTGGGCCCTCTGCCAATAGCACCGGGAGGTGCAAGGTTTTTAGTGGTAGCTATAGATTACTTTACAAAATAGGTCAAAGCAAAGCCGCTAATATCAACAACTGGAAAACACATGGAAAAATTCGTATGGGAACACATAGTGTGCAGATTCGGAAGGCCTCAAGCAATAATCTCAGATAATAAGAAACAATTTATGGAAGGCGTGTTCTTAGTATTATGTAAAAAACTAGGAAGGTTCCAAGCATCTACGTCTGTCTATCACCCCCAGGCAAATGGACAGGTAGAAGTAACAAACAGAGAAATTATCAAAGGAATTGAGCGAAGATTAGGAAGAGCACACCAAGCATGGATCGACGAGTTACTATAAGTTCTATGGGCACACCGAACAACGCTTAAATCTAGCAATGAAGAAACTCCCTTTAGCCTGGTCTATGGCTCGAAAGCCGTCATCCCTATATAAATAAGTGTGGAAACAAAGCGAGTCCAATATTTTGATCCCAAAGAAAATGAAAAAAGGCGACGAGAAGACCTGGACATCCTTGAAGAAAGGATGGAAATGGCCTCGATAAAAGAAGCCTATTACAAACAAAAGCTGGAAGGCTGCTATAACAAGAATGTTAAGCCATCCACGTTCAAACCAGGCACATATGTATTCTGATTAAACAGCGCTAGAAAGGCAGGGTATCAAGGAAAAATGAGACCAACATGGGAAGGACCTTACGTGACAAGGAAAGCCTACGGAGACGGAGCCTACAAGTTAGAAACGTTATCTGGTGAAGCAGTTGACCGAACATGGAACGGAACAAATTTACGTAAGTTCTATGTCTAAGATCAACTATTCCTTGTTTATTTTAAAATCCTTCAACAGTTTCACTTGTTAAATCCTCATTACAGTGTAGCAAACTAAGTGTTCATAACTGAGATGATGTAAACCTTTCAACACTATCAATGAAAATGGATTTGGTTAAAGACCTCGCATTTTTGGTAAAAGGCCACACATGAGCCTTATGTTCCTTGTAAAACGTTCGAAAGGGTGACAAATGGCCACACATGAGCCCTTCGAAAATAATCACCTAAATTCACGTTATTAAGAAAATGTAAAACGTTCGAAGGGGTGACGAAGGGCCATGCATGAGGCCTTCGAAAAATAATCACCTAAATTTACGTTATCAAGAAAATGTAAAACGTTCGAAGGGGTGACGAAGGGCCACGCATGAGCCCTTTGAAAAATAATCACCTAAATTCACGTTATCAAGAAAATGTAAAACGTTCGAAGGGGTGACGAAGGGCCACGCATGAGCCCTTCAAAAAATAATCACCTAAATTCACGTTATCAAGAAAATGTAAAACGTTCGAAGGGGTGACGAAGGGCCACGCATGAGCCCTTCGAAAAATAATCACCTAAATTCACGTTATCAAGAAAATGTAAAACGTTCGAAGGGGTGATGAAGGGCCACGCATGAGCCCTTCGAAAAATAGTCACCTAAATTCACGTTGATCATGAAAATTGTAAACGTTCAAAGGGGACGAAGGGGAACGCAATGAGCCCTTTTTTAAAAAATAATTACTAAAGTCTTGTTATCAAGAAAATGTAAAACGTTCGAAGGGGTGACGAAGGGCCACGCATGAGACCATTAAAAAATAATCACCTAAATTTATGTTATCAAGAAAGCATAAACGTTCGAGAGGTGATGAAGAGTCACAACACCTAAACTCACGACAACTCTCTAAAGGTTTCAACTAAAAACCTAAAGAGCAGCCCACATACGAACAACAAAATGCATGATAAATAACCATCAGCAAAAGGAAAGGACCTATAGGCCATACATAAACATCATGACAGATCGTCTGCAATAACAAGACAACAAATTGAAACCTAAAGTCACGGGTACACACCACCCGGAATAGACAAAATACTACTTAACCTTTCACAAAAGTTTGGAATGAGATCCAGTAAAGGTTGGTCGAAGCAATGGAGGCTTTTTTGACAATAGCTGCTCCAACGAAGCATACGGATTGGCAGCATATTCAACTAAAAAGGGATACGAAGCATTTGCTAAAGCATCACAAGCTTGATCATACTCCTCTTTTGACAAAGGCTGATAGCCTGACATCTTCTCTAAAACAAAAGGCTCTTCCATAGCAGCCACTTCCTCGAAAGCTTGACATCGACCATAAATAATGGAGGACCTAACAAGCTTCGCTATAAGGGCACCTAGATCATCGCTGTGAATAAGCTTCATAGCTGCGTCCGGGATGACTTTGGAAACAACAACGGCTCTATCTTGCTTCAAGCCGTCTATTTCCTGCGACAATTTAATTTTAGAAGACTTGAGTCTCTCCCTTTCAGACTCAATACCTTCGATTTTAGCCCGAAGAGAAGACATAGTCTGTTCATAATCAATCCATTTTTTCTCCTCAAGAGTAAGCCTGCTATACTCACTATGAAGACCATCCACTTGTCCCTGTAAATCTTTGATCTTAGCACGCATATCAGAGACAAGAGGATTCTTATCCAAATCCTGAAGAGCCTCATTACACTTTCTTTCCAATTCAGCATAAGCCCTATCCTTGTCAAGATCTCGTGCTCGAATAGCATCATAAGAAGTTTTTGCCTTATGGAGTGCGGAAATAAGTTCTCGAGTCTTACTGTTCAACACATTGTCAAGAACAGCTTGCCTCATATAGGCCCTATCATGAATATCACAAAGTTGCTCTATGCTTATCTCCCTAAGATGTTGTTTCCAAGAGGGAGGAGTAACATGTGCAACAACCCAATGACAGTCTGTCGCATCCTTCAACTCCTTAGCCGAAGGAAATTCTGTAAACAACAAGCGAAGAATAAATGATGATATTGTCAGAAAATCACATAGAGGTCTATTTTGAAGAAGATCAGAGCATACCATGGATATCAGAATCGCTGTCAACATCCAATGGAGTAGAAGCCTCACCAGCAACCTTACTAGCTCGGGCAATCACTTTTTGAACCATCGGAGGCAAGGCCTTCCCAGGAACACCGGAAGCAACCTTCCTCTTGCCAAGAATTTTGAATTTTTTGCTAGCCTCAGGGTGCGGAGATAAAGATGGACCAATTAAAGTTTGTTCATCTTCCCCATAGGAGGGATCATCAGAATCATCAACATTCTCAACAACATTTGAGGGGTAAACAGAAGATAGGGGAGTAGCATCAATCAGGGGAGCATTGTTGTTCACAGATTTCGCGGATAGAGAATTTTGACCTTCACTAGCACATCCCGCAGGTAGAAAATTCAACTCACCATCAACCCTCCAAGAATAAAACTCCTGAAGTCCATCTCTACAAAACACCAATGTTAATAAAACAAAATAAGAAATGAGTTAAACCACGAGATACATAAAGAAGCAAATATACCCTGTCCCCGATGATAGATGACAGGTTTCTTAGGACTATGTTTCCAAGTAGTCTTCAAACCTGTGAGGTAGAGAATGAGGTCTGGAAAAGTTCGAACAATACAAGGATAATTGGCTATTTGGTCGTACAAAGGATCAATTTCAGGGTGCAAAGGAACTTTATCCTTGAAGGATTTTTTATCCAACTTATTTTCGCAAAGAATGAGTTTGGGATAGTCAGAAGGGATGATTTTGTTCTTAATAAAGAAGAAACTACCTTTCTAGTTCCCTAAATGGGTTATGGGATTATGAAGGGCTTTGGGGAAATTAGCACCCCCTATTAGATAGAGTCAGCCAATCACCCGCATGACCAAGGTTTATAAAAGACCAGAGGAGATCAACAGTAGGCTCACCTCCATAAGCTTTGGACATCATGACAAAGGTGGTCAATTTCACCATACCAAATGGATTAAAGCAGGATATGTGTGCTTTGAAATAATTCAAGACCTTACATATAAAAGGAGAAATAGGAAGCCTTAAATTGGAAAGAGAAAAGTGATGAGTATATAGACCAACATAACCCAAAGGGGCATATAATATGGTCTGTAATCTCTTGGGAAGGATGACCTTGACTTCCTAGGGAATGTCAAAGTCGATAAAAAATTAATTCATTCTTTCTCTCGTTAGTGTACATGTTTGAGAAGCGAATGTAAATTTGGAATCCATGGAAGGAAGAAAAGAGAATAGGTTACCTTAAAGGAAACAATCTATAGTTGGCAGAGAATGAAAAGGCAGAAATATGCGAAAACTATCCTTATATACTAGCGAAAGGAAGATTTTGGCCCGTATACGTGTCTAGTGGGGTCGACAAAGAAGATTGAAATTTAAAGAAGAGCGCGCACATTTTTCGAGAAGGACCTTTTCTCAACTAACTCCCCTATTAAGAGGAAGTAGTAGCATTTAATGTTCATTGCACATATAAGTCTTTGGCATGGCCTATGACTTAGTTCGCATATTGATAGTCGAAAGCAATATATACATAGATGTATACATTACATTTGACTAGGGGGGCTTGATGATGTACCCTCCTATCCGGTTTGAAGGTCTCCCCTTCGAAGCCCGAATGGGACCTTCTCGCAATTACAACCAATAACCTTTGAATAATTTCGAGTGGCGTAAAACCACCTTCAAGATGGTTACCAGTATGGGAATCCGCCACGCGAAGCCCTATACCTTCGCGGTGGGCCTTTGACAAAACTAGAGCAAAGGTCAGATAGTCAAACTCACGTTCTCTATCTCTATCAAGGTCTTCCCGCCAAAATAGAAATCATGGTAAACAACCCCAAGAATCACCTCTTAAATCGTGAGACACCCCCACGATCACCGATTTATGTGCTAAGTGTTGATAAAATATAATGCCTAAAAACATTATTAATATCTTTCACATCTTTACGTTTTGATAATCACAAAATATAAAAACGTTCAACGCAAAATTAAACATAAACAAGTTATTAGGAGTAAATTCTCACTTCAACATTTACATCACTTAAAGGTATGAATAAATAAATGCTTAATGCATTTTATGATCAAAAGAAAATCTTTATTCAACCTCAAACTTTTATAAAATGTTGTAAACATTTTTATAAACATCACAAAACATTTTATACATTTAAAAGAAATATTTTATTCAAAATAAACATTTTGAATTTTAAATTTTCGAACCTAAAACGGCTTGAAAAAGTCCAGTAAACACCTCCCCTGAATAGGACAAAAAGAGGAGCGTCTGAAAATGGGCGGCCCCTTAAATACATGGGCGGACCCCTTAATTATAAGGGGGTCGGCACCCTATTGGACCGGCCATAGACCCCGCTCCTCCAGCTTGTCCTATAAATACTGGACTATTCCTCAATATTTTTCTCACCTTTTGCACTCATTCTTTCTGTTCTAAAACAGC